>JAJIYU010011103.1:0-15620 GCA_030144865.1 Tinospora cordifolia
TTTGCAAAGATGGCTTAACAGCGGTTGGGCGAACTCGTCTTGGTGAGAGAGTTTCGTCAGGCCGCTGTGCCGGTCGGGCCGCCCTTGACTCTGGGAAGGGGTCCCGACAATAATTATACAAAAATAAAGTTTACAATAGAATTAAGCCTACACACCCAACAATAATGGAAGAGTCGTCTACTCTTTTCATGCTAGCCTCTTTCCTTTCCTATTTGTTCTTGAAATGTTAAAGATAATAAGTGAGGGACAACATGCCCAGTGAATAATCTTTATCCATGACATTTAAATGCATTTAAATAATCATGCAGAAAATCAAATTAGATAAAACATTTAAATTTATCATGCACATTTAAGCCATACATACATGCATTCAACATAGTGATCATGCTATTTTCAATGCTTCATTTAAGAAACACACGCACATCTACATTTTTCAGCTTTAGAGTCAGTCTCACTTCTTGTTTGGCCTAGACAATAGTAGCCTGTATCTCTAATTGTCACCCACTCCACAACCATTTCGAGGATTATCACATAAAGAAAGGCTGATACTTCTCATGGTTCAATTCCACATGGATTACCACATAAAAAGTATTATTCCCCATGGCTCAGTTTATCGAAACAATATCACATTTTAGATATGCTCTTGCAAATCCAAAACACACTGTCGTGTAAATAAAATTTCATGAATTTCAAACCAAATGCAAATATGTCAATACAAATAACATACTTACATTCAAATCTATTTTATATCTACAATGCCATATAAATAACCAAGATAAAGAAATACTCACAGAATACCGACAACTAATCCCGTTGGCCACGTATCTCACTTCCTGATATGATAATCAACCACTTCCAAATTTACTATAAAATTCAGCAATATATAATCCATCATTTCATATATATAATATATATTCTCATTTGCATAAGTTATTATTTCCCAAAAATCAACGGTGTTGACATAATATCACCATTCACATAATACCATAAATAATTACTACTCACCAAAATTAATGTCCAACCAATTTTTATTATCTACTCCCAAAATCTAGGTTCTCATTCAACAGAGTTACCCTATCAAACATAATTTCATATACACAAATCAAATTTAATTCATTTATAATAATTTATAGCATATTTATTTTCTTATATTTAATTCTATATGTGCATTAGGCCTCACATATTGTTGCGCTTTAACTAAATAGTCTCAATAACCTTTAACATTAATTTTCTACTCAAATATCATATTTTTACAGTAGGAAATAAAATAAATAAGCTTCTCAATCATATTTTTCTTTAATTTCTCAAAGTTTCATAAATAATCCTATTGGGCAATCATTCACCAAAAATTCATTTGATATCCAAAATTTACGAATTTGGTGTCGATATGTAAAGATTTTTGTTCTCTACATTTCTATGGCCTCCGATTAAACTTTTATTGAGGTTATACACCATCAAAAGCCCATCCACATGAAATTCTATACAAAAAGGGTCCCCAAAAATTTGAATTTCCCATTTCACCACATCAGCATACAAAATTATATTCAGTTTCTTTCAAATTCAGAATAAAACAACTTTAATTTTGATTGTTACGGCAAACGTCGAGCGGATTGAGTTTTATGCTTGTCCAAAGGATTTTCACCCCCCTAACCTCTAGATTATCTCAAAAACTCATAAATCTGTCAAAAATTGCAATTGAACAGTTTAAACTTTCAAAATTTAGTCTAGAATCACTAATTCATTGATTTAAAAGGAAGATTTGAGCTCTAAATCCTTCCGTGCATCAAAAACCCCAAATCGCCGATCAGTTTTGTGATTTTGAAGTTGTTACCCTATGAGAATTGATTTGAAAGAGTTTAAGGCTTCAGAATCTTACCTTAGTTGCTTAGAATTGCTCAAGATCTAAATTGGATCGTTTTGGTTGTTTCTGGGCAAAAATCGGATCTCCGGTGACCAAAAAATGGATGCACTAAAAATCTGAAATTTCTTCATTTCTTTCTATTTTCGTTTCTCTGTTTTGTGATTTAAAATCAGATGAATAGTGCCCGCATGAAGAGTACCCATGGTTACTGTTCATAGAGGAAATTTTTGCCCAATTTTCTCTTTTTTTCCAAAGTTGGTTCAAAAAGATTCTCATAAGTATCCTTTTTGTTTTTCGATTTTTTCTCAACTTTAACTAATGTGATTTATTTTATTTCTTTAATAAATATTTTAGTAAACATTTAAATCTTATTTTCAGACATTTTTATATTTATTTAATATTTTTAAAAATTCATTTATTTCCTTTTTATTTACACAAAAATTATTATCATTTTTTTTCAATACTACTTCAATTAATTAATTTATATATGAATCGTCTATTTTTAATACATATATATATATATATATATATATATAATTATATGTATGTACACGCATATTTCGTACAAATATATGTATTTACACATTTATTTTTATTTAAATTAATTTAAGTGTCAAAGTAAAATATGAAGTGTTACAATTCTCCCCAGCTTAAGGAATTTCATTCCCGAAATTTAAATTAAAGGAACATACCTTAAGTAATAAAAAGATATGAAAATTGCTCCCACATCTTATCTTCACGCTCCCAGGTTTACTCTTCATTGTCATGGAATTGCCATTTAACCCTGACCAACAGAATCTCTTTGTTTCGCAGCTTCTGTACTCTCCTATCTGTGATTCGAATAGGTTTTTCTCATATGTAGTATCCTCCCCAACTTGTATCTGTGTTAAATCTAGAACATGTGTCAGATCTGGATAATACTTTTTTAACATAGATAAATGAAACACATTATGAACACTAGCTAACTGAGGAGGTAGAGCAAGTTTGTATGCAACAAGACCAATCCTCTCCAGAATCTCGAATGGTCCTACAAAGCGTGGACCCACTGCAAACTCTAAAGGTCTGTGACGATGATCAAAATAGCTCTTTTGACGGTCTTGGGCTTTCTTCAAATTTTGCCTAATCTGCTTAATCTTTTCTGTGTGATCTACAATAACTTCTGGCCCCAACAACTGTAATTTCCCAACTTCATACCAGCAAGTTGGAGATCTACACGATCGACCATATAAAGCCTCATATGGTGCCATGCCAATACTAGCCTGATAGTTGTTATTATAAGCAAACTCACACAAAGATAAATATTCACTCCAAGTTCCACCGAACTCCAATATACACGATCAGAACATATCCTTTAACATCTGAATCACCCTCTTAGTCTAACCATCGGTCTACGGGTGAATTGTTGTACTAAGACGCAGATGGATACCAAGTTGAGAGTGCATAACTTGCCAAAATCTCGATTGAAACTACGGATCTCTATCAGATAAAATAGATATAGGCACCCCATGCAATCTCACAATCTCTCGAATAGACAACCTACTCAGTCGGTCTATCGAGTACCTGATGTTCATCGGAAGAAAATGTGCAAACTTAGTCAACTGGTCAACAATAACCCATGTGACATGATATTTACCATGAGATCTATGCAATCCTATACTGAAATTCATAGTAATATGCTCCCATTTCCACTCTGGAATGGGTAAGGGTTGCATCTGACCCACAAGTCTTTGATGATCAACTTTTACTTGTTGGCAAACACTATATTTTTGCACATACTCGGCTATATCTTTGTTCATCCCATGCCACCAAACTGTCCTCTTCATATCACGGTACATTTTTGTAGACCCTGGATGAATACTATACTGAGATCTGTGTGCCTTTTCAAGCAATGCTACCCTTAACTCCCTATCAACTGGTATCGATAACCTTCCTTGATAACGCAACACACCATCATAACCTCTCTGCTAGTCAACTCTATCTGCACTGTCAGCCCAAGTCTCATACATCGTCAAATCGGGATCATGTTGTTGTAACTCTTTGATCTTCTAGATATGAGAATCTGTCAACAAATTATGCATCTGAACACAAATATCAACTTGTGGATCTATAGAGAGAATACTCATCATAGTCATTCTCTCCAATAGTCCTTATTCCTGGGCCATCTGAAAAGCTACCACATTAGTCTCTACTCGTTTCCTACTCAGTGCATCTACTACAACATTAGCCTTCCTAGGATGATACTACAAAGTGAAGTCATAATCCTTTAAGAATTCCAGCCATCTACAATGCCTCATATTCAACTCTTTCTGGTCAAACAAATATTTCAGACTCTTATGATCAAAATACAGTGTGAACGTTTCTCCGTACAGATAATGTCTTCATAATTTTAACACAAAAACTATTGTTGTTAACTCTAGATCATGCACAAGATAATTTTTCTCATGTACCTTTAGTTTTCTAGATGCATAAGCAATCACTCGACTTTCCTGTATCAACACACCTCCCAAACCTGTCAGTGCTGCATCTGTATATATTACTAATTCCTTTCCAGGCTGTGGAAGTACTAACACAGGAACAGTAGTCAAGTACTTCTTTAATTCCATGAAAACATCTTCACATGCTGAGGTCCACACAAATGGTACATTCTTTTGAGTTAGCTTTGTGAGTAGAGCGGCTAATTTAGAAAAACCCTCTACAAACTTTCTATAATAGCCAGCTAGACCCAGAAAACTACGAATCTCGGTCACTATAGTTGGTCTTGGCCAATTGATAATAGCTTCAACCTTAGCAGAATCAACAGAAATAGCCTCTGCACTTACTACAAGGCCCAAAAATTTTACCTCATTCAGCCAAAACTCACATTTACTAAATTTAGCATACAATCTATACTCTCTCAAAGTCTTCAAAGAAATATGGAGATGTTGCTCATGATCTTCACGAGTCTTGAAATATATGAGGATATCATCAATAAACACAATAATGAATTGAATATATGAGGATATCATCAATAAACACAATAATGAATTGATCAAGATATGAATTAAATACCTTTTGCATCAAATCCATAAACTTGTCAAGAGCATTAGTTAATCCAAAGGGCATCTCAAGAAATTCGTAATGACCATATCTTGTTCTAAAAGCAGTCTTTGGCACATCTTCTTCTCGAAACCCTTAACTGATGATACCTAGACCTCAAATCAATCTTAGAAAAGAACTTAGCACCATTTAATTGATCAAATAAATCATCAATGCGGGGCAAAAGATATTTATTCTTTATGGTTACCTTGTTTAGCTGACAATAATCAATACACAACCGTATGCTTCCATCTTTCTTCATTACAAACAATATAGGTGTGCCCCAAGGTGACATACTTGGGTTAATAAACCCTTTAGTCATAAGCTCATCTAGTTGCACTTTAAGTTCTTGTAACTCTTTTGGTGCCATTCGGTATGGGGAAATGGAAATAGGTTTAGTGTTAGGCATCAATTTAATTAGGTGGTAACCCCAGCAAATCATTTGGAAACACATCTAGATAGTCACAAACTACAAGAATATTAGCTAACTTGATGCCTTTTGCCTTTTTGACCATTGTACAAATACTAACCAATATTCCTACTTCTTCATAAGTAGCCATATGACCTTGAGTAGAAAGTTGTGAAGATCTCATACCTCCATACACAAATGGAGGTTGGCTTGGTGTCTGAAAGACTATTCTTTTAGAAAAGCAGTTAACACATGCATGATATGTTACCAACCAATCCATGCCCAGAATACCGTTGAATTCTAGAAATTCCAAAACTCTAAGACACACAATCATTTCATTATTATCATATTTTACCACACAATTTTCACACATCATGTTTGGATATATTCTTTCCCTAGCTGCTACACTCAAAATAAGAGGTGTGCTAGTCCTAACAAGTGATAAATGCAGTCTATCTACCGCATGTCCAGCAATAGAGGATAAAGTCGATCCAGCATCTATCAAAACATACATAGGAGTGTTACAAATATCAATAATATCTTCAATGAGCTATTTGTTAGAGTCAGGATCAGGCTTTGTTATTGCTCTAGCCTGTTCACGTATCCCAGCTACTGGTAGCCCCTCACGGATGCGATCACAATACCCATCTCTAATCTGCTACATCCAAAGCTCGTCTATAGCTACCATTTCTGGAGCAAATAAGACTAATCGATTGAGCTCTTGCTCATACTCCCTTGTTGTCATACTTCTTTGAGTGAGATGCATAAATTCATTTCTTTTCTCATTTTTCTCACATCTAGGATATAACTCATCATAAAATAACACTTTGAACTTAGTCCATGTCCTAAACACCTCTAGTGGCCATTCGTCTTCACCAGTCATCTGCTTTATCAACCAATTTGAATCTAGCAAGTTTCACATTTTCTACATTTGAAGCTTGCATATCCTCAAGGATAGTTTCAATCCTATTCATCCACCTTTCTGCAGTTTCAAGATCAAGCCCACCTAAAAACTTAATAGGACCCCTATGCTTGAAGGCCTTCATCACCTTCTTATACATATCTTTCTCAGCATTAGGATTTGTAGGTGCTACCACCTTAGCTTGAACTGGAATAGGATCAGCAACTGATTCAGTTCTACTTCTCACAGGAACACTCGCACTACTTTGTTCTCCTTTTGCTGGCACATTCTGTAGAATTGGTCTGTTGCCCCTGCATTTGTGCCAATAGAGTAGCTAGTAGTGTCTGTTGCTGTTGCTATAAAGCAAGTATCGCCTCCAGTGTCTAATTCAATCTTTCATTAGGATCCATGGCTGATCTTGCTTATTTTTTCCTTCAACACTGAAGTCTACAAGTAAATAAAACTTCATTAAGATCAAAATCCATTGTACTTGTTGCCCTAAAATATCTATCAATGTAAATACTCATATAAACAAATATAGCATCATATAAGACTTTTATCTTTTTAAAGCTTTTAAAATCCTAGGGCTCTGATACCAATATTGTCACAACTACAGGGCCCACTGTGACAATACTATTCCCCTTAGACACACTCAACGCGTGTGGGGCTTTCTCAAAAGGCCTCGTCACATGAAACACTCGCCTCCCAACTTAGCTCAGAACCTCTCCTCCACATAACCGATGTGGGACAAACTCCATTTCCCCAAGGATTGGTTACCCCACCGCATGAGGTGTTTGGTGCCCCGGACGCACACCAGGGTGTGGCCCCGAAGTGGCTCTAATACCAATATTGCTATTACGGATCACAAGCTCTAATACCAACATTGTCGCAACACGCTTCGTAATAGTGACTTCACGATCGACACAAAATACCATGTACGCTACACCTACGTATATAATACTATGTCAGCCTCTTACACTCAAAACTACTCCATATTCGCACAAAAAGTTTGACAAAGTCTCCCCTAAAACTCTGACTTATCCTAAATAAAAATCATCACCTAATAAACAACATTATCAATCCATAGTCTATATAGATAATAATATGACACATGCTATCCTCAATCATAACTTATAATTTAAAATTTACATCATTTCACACTCATACCTAGTATAAACAAATTCATATTCCTCTAGATGATATTATGTATATAGTGATAATTATAATTATACAAAAATAATGTTTACAATAGAATTAAGCCTACACACCCAACAATAATGGAAGAGTCGTCTACTCTTCTCACGCTAGCCTCTTTCCTTTCCTATTTGTTCTTGAAATGTTAAAGATAATAGGTGAGGGACAACATGCCCAGTGAATAATCTTTATCTATGACATTTAGATACATTTCAATAATCATGCAAAAAATCAAATTAGATAAAACATTTAAATTCATCATGCACATTTAAGCCATACATATATGCATTCAACATAGTGATCATGATATTTTCAATGCTTCATTTAAGAAACACATGCACATCCACATTTTTCAGCTGTAGAGTCAGTCTCACTTCTTGTTTGGCCTGGACAATAGTAGCTTGTATCTCTAATTGTCACCCACTCCACAACCATTTCGAAGATTATCACATAAAGAAAGACTGATACTTTTCATGATTCAGTCCCACATGGATTACCACATAAGAAGTATTATTCCCCATGGCTTAGTCCATGGAAACGATATTAGATATGCTCTTGCAAATCCAAAACACGCTGCCGTGTAAATAAAATTTCATGAATTTCAAACCAAATGCAAATATGTCAATACAAATAATATACTTACATTCAAATCCATTTTATATCTACAATGTCATATAAATAACCAAGATAAAGAGATACTCACAGAATACCGACAACTAATCTCGTTGGCCACGTATCTCACTTCCTGATATGATAATAAGCCACTTCCAAATTTACTATAAAATTCAACATTATATAATCTATCATTTCATATATAATATATATTCTCATTTGCATAAGTTCTTATTTCCTAAAAATCAACGGTGTTGACATAATATCACCATTCTCATAATACCAGAAATAATTACTACTCACCAAAATTAATGTCTAACCAATTTCTAATATCTACTCCCAAAATCTAGGTTCTCATTCACCGTAGTTACCCTATCAAACATAATTTCAGATTCACAAGTCAAATTTAATTCATTTTTATAATAATTTCTAGCGTATTTATTTTCTTATATTTAATTCTACACGCGCATTAGGCTTTACGTATTGCTGTGCTTTAACTCAAATAGTCTCACTAACCTTTAACATTAATTTTTTACTCAAATATTATATTTTTACAGTAGGAAATAAAATAAATAAGCTTCCCAATCATATTTTTCTTTAATTTCCTAAATTTTTATGAATAATCCCATTGGTCAATCATTCACCAAAAATTCATTTGATATCCAAAATTCACGAATTTGGTGTCAATATGTACAAATTTTCGTTCTCTACATTTCTATGGCCTCCAATTAAACTTTTATTGAGGTTATACCCCATCAAAAGCATAGCACATGAAATTCTTTACAAAAAGGGTCCCCAAAAATTTGAATTTCCCATTTCAACATCAGCATACAAAATTATATTCAATTTCTTCAAATTTAGAATAGAACAACTTTAATTCTGACTGTTACCTCAAACGTCGAGCAGGTCGTATTTTATGCTTGCCCAAAGGATTTTCACCCTCCAAAACCTCTAGATTCTCTCAAAAGCTCGTAAATTCATCAAAAATTGCAAATGAACAATCAAAACTTTCAAAATTTAGTCTAGAATCACTAATTCATTGATTGAAAAGGAAGATCTAAGCTCAATTCGCTCTAGATCCTTCTGTGCGTCAAAACCCCAAATCGCCGATCAGTTTTGCGATTTTGATGTTGTTACCCTATGAGATTTGATTTGAACAAGTTTAAGGCTTCAGAATCTTGCCTTTAGTTGCTTAGAATAATGCTAGATCTGATTTGGAGCGTTTTGATTGTCTCCGGCCGAAAATTGGATCTTTGGTGACCAAAAAACGGCTGCCCTAAAAATCTGAAATTTCTTCGTTTCTTTTTGTTTTCGTTTCTCTGTTTTGCGATTTAAAATGGGATGAACAATGCCTGTATGAACAGTACTTGTACTTTTCATAGAGAAAGTTTTTGCCCAATTCCCCCCTTTTTTTCGAAGTTATTTCGAAAAGGTCCCCATAAGTATTTTTTTTCCAACTTTAACCAACGTGATTTATTTTATTTCTTTAATAAATATTGTAATAAACATTTAAATCTTATTTTTAAATATTTTTATATTTATTTAATATTTTTAAAAATTTATTTATTTCCTTTTTATTTACACTAATTATTATCATTTTGTCAATACTAATTTAATTAATTAATTTATATGCGTATCGTATATTTTTAATACATAAATATAATTATATGTATGTACATGCATAATTTATATAAATATATGTATTTATACATATTTATTTTTATTTAAATTAATTGACGTGCCAAAGTAAAATATAGAGTGTTATAGTTAAAATCTAGTTCCAATGCATCTAGGTCATGGCATTTTCAGCGCGGTAATCAACTCACCACACGAAGAACGCTATGCATGCATATGCAAAGTAGCATACCTCTTTTCCAGCTTCTGTGTTCAAGCATCTGTGCACAAACTAGCATGGAGTCCATTGTATACTATCATTACTAACCGTACTGAATCCAGACTTGTCTGTTATTAGACTTGTTATTCTATTTATTTTGAGAAGAGACAACAAATTCATTAATAATAGATGAAGTACATAGGTTGGAGCATAAGTTGTGCTCCAAAAAAAAAATATAGAAGGGAATATACTTAAGAAAAAAAAAACAACAAACAAACCAAAACGAACCTAACTAAACTATATGACACTACACTTTTGATGAACATAAACATGTTTTTCTATTCTGTTGACATTTTCTGAGAGAAGAAACTGTTGAACACAAAATGCATAACCTACTAGAAATAATAGTAGAAAGAGAGTCAGTGTTTTCAATCACTGCGTAAGGAAACTTGAAAGATGCTAAGGAAAAATTGGCTAGTAAATAAGTCTTGTGTTCTCAAGAAAACCCATCATAATGTTAAGATTCTAGAGTGCCTGGCCTGATGCTCCCTTTTTTAGGTTGTCAATCTAACAAAATTTTTTTTAGCTTAGTTCAATCTCTGCATGATCTCATAATATTCAAATACTAGGATTAGTGCCAATTTCAAAAGAATGACTAGGAGTTTCATACAACTGATATTATTATTGCTCTGCCAGGAATTCTTTCGGAAAACACATTCAGGAAGCAATTTACACATCAGAATTGAATTTTCACATAAAAAAAAGCGCTTAATGTAAAGAATATAGTGCCTGAAAGGCTAAGCTTAATACATATGGTCCTGAAAAAAAATTAAGGTGACAACAAATTATTTAGTAAACTTGGACTACTTGTCTTCTTATTTTTTTTAACAATGAACTCAAAACCACATATGTTGTACCTGCTCTTTAGATGCATTTGATCATCTATTATTCAAGGCAGATGCTACCTAAGAGGAAACAAAGATATTGTATTTAAATAAATGAGAATTGGACAAAACAATACAGTGCAAGGAGCATCAGCAATGTTCATTCATAACAAAACCACTGAACAACAAAACCCAAAACCAAGAATAACCTGCGTACAACTAGCCCAATTTGTACATAACTTTAAGATAGATTATGCCCCATTATCCTTAGGAAATGCAACCCTATTACAAGAAAACCACTTAGTGTCTTCCCCAAGGTAAATGCAGTCCATTTAGATAGTAAAATATATGAAAAAACATCCAAAAGGCTTTGAAAGACTAAGATCATACATCACAATTTTCTGAGCACCAGATAGGATCATCAAAGAGTTAGAACGAGGTAGTCTCCTAATAGTAAAACCCTCTATAGGCATATTGTTTGGGACCAAGTTAAATTTATTGCTATGAGGAGGTTATAACTTAAAAAAGAGTTGGTAGCTTCAAAAATACGTATAGTTCCAAAAAAAATATTGTGCAAACATTAAATTAGTGTTGGGAAGTGCTAGAAATATGCAATCTTAAAGGTCTAAAACTTTACCTTCTCTTTAATGCTCTTCTCTCAATGTAAATTCTATACATAAATACATTGTAGTCCAACCATTTAAATCTTCAACTAAATTAAGTAAGCATTGTCCTAAACAACTTTAGCTAAATATAGTATTTCATCTTAAACCTTATGTTGTAATATATAGATGATTATAACTATGTAGAGGCAAGTTTCTTCAAGATGTGCGCTAAAAAATGTATAATTTATTATTATTTCAAAAATTATTCCTATTTCTTATAGTGTTGGTCAAGCAATGATCCTAATAAAATCTTGAAGTTCTATTACTTTCTAGTCGTATTTTTTTTTATGAATTTGAAAACATAAATCTGTTGCATTTATCTGAAGTAAAATAAAATACCATATCTAAAGAAGCAAAATTGAAAAACATCAATTGATTTGAAGCTTTAGAAAGTAAAAAAGTTTGTTGAAATAGAATTGAAAAATAATAAGAAGAAGAACTATGCTATTGAAATACTATATATGTTAGGTTTTACTCAATTCTTAAAGCATATGTTTCAAGAATTATTCCTATCTAAAATAATTTTGAAAGAACGACAAAATGATTACAATGAATTCTCCAACCTTTGATACTCAATAAGTAAAAAAGTTCTATGGATAGAAGGAAGGTTGCCCCACCTTCCATAACAAGTAAACATGATTTCTTTTTCTTTTTTCTTTTTTCTTTTTTCTTTTTTCTTTTTTCTTTTTTGATTTTGTTTCTCTTTCATCATTTTGATTTATGCTAAAGAGGAAAACTACCTATTGCACATTGTTTGTAAACTTTATAACCACATCCTTTAGGCTTTTACTACAAAATATTTGGCACAAATATGCAGTTCCATGTCAGGACCCCTTCCCTAGGCCAAAGGGTGGCCCAACCGGCACAGTGGTCTGACGAACTCACTCACCATGTCAAGTTCGCCCAACCACTGTTAAGCCTCTCCAATCTCATACAACAAACGATATCAGAATAATTGAAAGACTCAGGGCGAAAGTAAACAAACATACGGAAAGTGATCGTTATATTACATATTTGTCATGTCCAAAATGCACAATTGACCACACACATATACATATATACACAAAATGATGACCGACCTCTAACAAAGGACCAACAAAACGGGACAGGAATTGTCAGGGAGCTAGGCGATCACCATGCATTTCCTTTTATTAGCCAGTAAAGAACCTAAAATATTAGTAGAGTAGTGAGCCTAAAATCAACATGACTCAATGAGTAGTAAGACCAGCATATCAACCATAACCAACATTCCAAAATAGTACATGTATACATGAGTAGTAAAAATGAAATAATATTTGATTGCATGGCATAGTATAAAAGCAGTTATGAACGGTGCAACAGTTTCAGAAACATCTCAAATACATGTCAGTTAAAAACTATATCTAGGCTAGAATCAAATCAGCATACCTAACCTATGTTCATCACTCAAGTCGGTCTTGAGTCAGTCGTATTGGCCACTCGAGCGGGTCGTGAGCTAGCCATACTCATCGAATACCCTAACCTTTACGCTCGGCCTTCAAGTGTCGTGACTTGAGCGGGTTCTGTGGCTAGGCGCATTGATCATATGCCCTAACCCCGACGCTTGGCCCTCGAGTCTAATCTCAATCATATCATGTACCCTGACCTCGACGTTCGGCCCTTGAGCCTATGGTCTCAATACCCATGTACATCTACACTTTTCGAAATCATTCAGATATATCTTAATCTCATGAAATCATTTAAACCATGTCATTTTACATAAGTTTCATGCAAGGAACACAAGTCATAGAAAACACATGAATCAAACTACTCACCTCGGGTCTCGTGCACCGATATCTCGTTGACAACCGACTCCATCCCGTAATGCTCACTCGAATCCACATTATTTAAACTCAATTTTAGTTTTTTATAGAATGTGGTTTCATTCCCTACTCCACTATCACGAATCAGTCTTGACCGACCCAAATTCGATTCGGTCGAGTTCGATCAGTCAATCAAACTTGGTCAACATGATCAATCTTGGTTATCTTTGGTTAATTTGGGTCCAATTGGATCAAATTAGCTCAAAATTGGGCCAATTAAGAAAACATCCCCAAATTTTAACACTTAGCCCAAATTCAAGCATTTGCTCTCTTGGCATAGTGAATTTGTCGATTTTTCTGCGACTAATCTGTAAGTCAGATTTGTGCAAAACTTTTCAAATCTCATCTACATTAACTAGACCTTCACCAAAATTTTAGATTCTGATTTTTAGATATCATTTACTAAGGTTTCTAAGAGTATTAACAAGGACTGTAAAATCTAGTACCTCATGTAATAGACAGTCAAATGGTGCCTCAATTGACTCCCTTACCCAATTCAAATTGGGCTGAAATTTGGTAACATAATCTTGACATGGCCAGTGAACTCTCCACCAAATTTTAGCTCAAAATACCTACGTTTGGTCAGTCAACTAGTCTCCTACTTTTCTATCATGTAACAGATTGTTCAAAACTTCAATTTCCTATGATTTTTTAAGTGCCTATGCATATCTATTGCCCTACTAATTTGAGGCCCTATCATACATATTTTGTATAACTTAGATTTCATAATATTGGCAGTTCAAATCTCATCTCAAAATAGTAAGCAATCATGGCCATAATCATTCCTAAATTCACCTTACAACATAGTGCATATCAACAATTTAAGAATATTTTCTAAAGTACCAAAAATTTGCATGTAAATAGGTATCTTGGCATGAACATAAAATTACGCATATAAAGGCTTCAGGGTTGGGGTTTATACCTTCTTGTGGCATTTGGTGTGAGGTTTAAAATGTCTCAAATTTCAGTCCAAATAGACGTCCCTAGCCTTGTCAAATGATGCCTCAAAAATATTTCCCAGAACTGTTTCCTGCTGAAACTATTGAAATAGTAGGCAACCAGTCAACTTCAAGGCTCTATAGAACGTGGTTAGGATCTTAGTTTCAAATTTCTATCACTTGGAGTTTGAAATACACATGACAAGGAAAAAATGAGTGGTTTTACCTCAAAAAGAGATCTCGGATGAGCTGGGAATCACTCCATTAAAGATCAGACCAAAACAGTTTTTCTGCAGATTTTTGCTGCAATAATGTCCAACCGCACCTTTTCGTGGTCATTTTCCTCTCTAGTGGTTGTGCATTTTGACAAAGGGCTTGAGGGTTCTTTGAGAGGGATGTGAGAGCTTTGAAATGAGCCAAATTTAAGAGAAAATAGACTCGGAATGAAGGAAAAACAAGTTGTTGAAAGTGGGGTTCAAACTAGAAAAATCTGTTCAATGGGTTGTTTCTGTTGCATGTATGAGGCTCTCTTGCATGACAAATGGGCTGCCAAGTGGCGATCCACATGGCACATGAGTTGCCATGCAAGGTGACTTTGATGGCCAATATCATATCTTTGCTCAGAAACCCTGATGGATAGCTCAAAACTAGACATCAAAACCATGGATTGCCATAGTTTTTCACTCGAATTTTTGGAAATTTTGGTGAAAATCACGAAGAAGAAGGAGGGGAGGGTCTTGGGATCACGAGCCTGGCCCGTGCCCATGATCCAAATCTGCATAGGCTTCCAGCCCATGCGGCCAATCTGTTTCTTTTTTTTTTTTTCTTTTTTGCTTTTGCTTTTTAATTTTCCCCCTTTTTATGTATGTGTGATATTCGAATTTTTTCAATTTTTCTCTCCTTTATTATTTTTACAATTATTTGATTCTCCAGTCATATACAACTTTTAATATTCACACACTTATTTTCCAAAATTCAATATTCTATGCAAAATTACATTTTTCTCCCCAAAAATCCATTAATTACCCTAAAAATTTCATAATTATTCAAAAAAATCAATAATCATTCCCAAAAGTCATATTCCTCCAAAAATTACATTTTCATTATAATTTCATGTATTCTCTCCTCAAAATTATATATATGTTTTAATTATTCTAATTTTCTTTAATAAATAATTTAAAAGTAGAAAAAATTGAGAAAATTCATGTATTTTCATTAAAATTTTAGAAAAATACATGTATTGAATCTATTAATTTTTGTGTATCAAATTATGGGTCGTCACATTCCATATAAATATAACAAAAGCATACGTGCAATTACCGTCTGATTTACAACGTGTGTATATGTATATATATATATATATATATATATATATATATATATATATATATATATTTTTTATATAT
>JAJIYU010011104.1:0-15591 GCA_030144865.1 Tinospora cordifolia
ATGATCTTGCATTTAGATTCACTAAATTATGGCATGCATGATCAGGCAACTGTGTATCTAGATTCCATTGTTTATTTACGCACTTTATCATGTGAATTTGCTAGTATAGTGAATTATACGTTTTGGTAAATTGTATTATGCTTGATGTGATTGAAATCGTTTGTAAAACAAAAATAAGACAATGGTTTAATAAGAATCTGCGTACCAATGCGATTGACGAGCCGTAAGGCGGATCGTAGGTATTCCCACCCTGAGCTGTCTGTGATAGCTCGAAGTCTTTGAGAGACAGTACGAGTCTAGATAAGTACCTTCTCTTGGATTGTGATACTGAGATATGATTGGTTTTAGATGGTACCACCTGAGGCCTCTATGGTTATGATTGGATTGGATCACAAGGAATACCGAGAGGCATCTCAATCCTCTTCCGATTTTGACTTCGACCGAAATTAAATGAATGTTTGAAACGCCTAATGTTTGAAAGTGCTTGTAATGTTTTGGATTGGGTCTGTATAATGCCTGTGATGTGTAGGAATGATCCACTGGGCTTTCGAGCTCACCCATTATATTTTTCAGGTATACTTGGACGTAGAGTTTGCTGACTTACTTCAGAAGACCTGCACTCTGAATTGGACACCTCATGGGGAGGTTGTCCGGGATAGGTGACTTGGAAGTCATATATTATGTATTTTTACTGGATTATTTAATGTATTTATGTTGGTTTTTAACTCTGCTGTTTTGTCTTTAAATAATCCTACTTGTTTAACGATTTTGGGGTAACTAAATAGTTTTAAAGTACTTTCGTTGCTTTACTTTTGACTTATTTGAAAGAATTATTATGATTTCTATCTTGCACATGATGTATTTATAAACTTTGACTTGAGAACTAAAGCTAATGAACTAAATTTTGAGGAAAAAGATATTTTCGACAGAAAAGAATTTTAGTAGCATCTCAATTTTCATCGGATGACGATCCACACGTGCACAACACATGAACGGAGGTCCGGTCGAAAATTGGGGTGTTTCAAATATGGTATCAGAGCTCAGTATTATGATACACTGGGCTAGATTTGAGTTCATTAGATATGATTTTCACTGGAATGGAGATTTTACTGAATTTGATTTTCATTGAAAATGAAATTTAACAGATTTGATTTCACCGAAAAAATGAATTTCTTGAGTGTGATTTTGAAAAAGGGGTAGCATGGGTAGAAGTCTAAAGGAAAGTAAGTAACGCCAGCACATTTGAGTACTGTTATTGATATGATCTGAATAGAGATAGTGACTCCTGATAGTTAACTTTTTTTCAGAATAAAGGTCCCTGATGGGCTGATCTGGTTGGATCTTCTTCTGCGGAAGTATGTACCAGAAGGTTAACCTTTATGTTGATTAAAGGTCCTAGAAGGTTTCATTATTATTCTGAAAGGTCCAAGATGACAGTACTTGAAATGGATGGCATCACGACAAATAATTGTATAAAATTGGATAAAAATTTATATTAGGTGGCTAGAAGTCTAGGAAAAGACTAGGGTGGTGCCATGTGCTTGAGTTCACTATCGCAGGTGTGATTCGAGTACTAGTAGGCGTCCTTGAGAGTTTGATGTCTCTACGGGATAGACATCCTGACAGGTTGATTTCTATTTTGGAAAGACGTCCTTGAAGGTTGATGCCTACACAAGAAAGGTCCATAACTTAAGACAGTGGTATCACATAGAAAGTCGATAAAGTCAAGCTTGGCAATCCTGCTGAAGGATACACTAGCCAAGTGAAGTAATGAGACCCTAGGTCTAGGTAGAGACCGAGTGTTGTCTCAAAGGCATAGTGGATCATAATTAAATTAAAAGACTTTAGGGCATAGGTTAGAGACTGATAACGTGTTTGAACGCACACTTGTTTGGTTAGGACCCGAGTTTGGGAGGAGCCTGTACCTCTGGTATCTATGTAGGATGGGATGCATAGGAATTTGGGGGTACGGAGGAATCCTGGATTCGGAGAATGACGGACCATGTTTGGTAAGTGATCGATTTCTTTGGCTCGACTCGTATGCACTGTATTGTACTAGGATGGGGTGGTACAGTATGGTGGGTCTTGTGTTAGCCTTAGAATAAGTCTACGATTGCACACGTTGCATTGTGCCTGATCAACACAGTGGGACGTGGCAACTGTGGATATCGAGACACTTGCGCCATTGTTTGGGTGTAATGTAGTTTTGGGCAGAAGTCTGTGTGGAATGGCGAGTGTGGAATGGGGCACACGGACCTGGAAGCACAGATGGAAGCTTTGGGATTTCATTACACTAGCGTGTTTTGGTTGTTTGGTTGTTGGGTGATTGGTTGTTATATAGTCTGACTATCTAAGTATTATAACCCAAACTCCTGTTTCCAGAAATAGATGAAATGTTGTCGACTTAGAAGCATAAACCTCTAGACAACTGAGACAATCGAGAACTTAGAGACTATGCACCTAGAGTCACCATAGCACGAGAAACATGAGATGGCATAGGCGTGTAGGAAGTAGCGGTCAAGAAGAGGGGCCACGATACCATAAAAGGATAGAAGATAACTGTATACAGATGTATACATGTAAAATAAACGTTGTTCTTTAACTTAACAGGAATAGATCATGAATTGCTGAGTTAAACTCTTGACTGGTAGTACATGTCAGGAGATGAGAGATGAACCGATACTAGGTGGTGAGAGCACGTCGACGGTGGCAGTGACCGAAAAGACTTTAGTGATCTAGGAATTGACAACATAAATTTCGTAGAATGTAAAATTGGAAAATTTTTCCAAGATTTGTAGAACAAGTAATATGAATTCTACGGTCATTGACATTACCATTGCTGTCGACGCTTACTCTGACACCAGTATAGTCATTGGCGCAATTGGCACCCTAGATGCAGTTACACTCCTGAACTCATTAGATAGATAGGCCTACAGATACGGTGCCAAGGACTAGATCAGTCATGTATAACAAGGAATTGTTGGAGTTGTTGAATGAATTTTAGAAATTGAAACCTAAATACGCTTTAAGGCGTGACTAATCTCTTTTCAGTAGAAAGGTGACCCCTCAAACTAAATCAGTATTTGAAGGCTATAGAAGCAACCTCAGTAATAGAGCAACAATCTCGATAGAATAGGCCAAGACGAATGAACGGTGAGGAAAAGAATGTAGGCTAAGGAAATTAGACTATGTTAGTTGCCTATCAATGAATTAGCACAAGGAAATAACGGGTGCGATCATACCAGCACTAATGCACCTGATCCCGTTAGAACTCCGCAGTTAAGCGTGTTTGGGCGAGAGTAGAAATAAGCAAGAACAGAGAGATGATAGCAGAAGTGATAGATGAAATCTCTAAGAGAGTGATGCAGAGATCACCCTCAGAATAAGTGATGGGAAATCCTGTAACAAATTAAGACACCACAGGGTGATTAAGTATATGCAACTAATATGATTGAACTTCAACCATTATACATTTCTCGTTAGTTGTTACATATGTAGTCTTGTTCGAGATCTCATCAAATGTGGAGAGCAGAAGGAAATTATGGAAGCTAACCAGTTGATATATTCAAAGTAAATCCTCAGACTAGGAGAACTTCTTCCTCCGTCCTAGTTGAGCAGATGTTTGAACAAGTACAAGCCAAACTTCCTGGAACATTCTAGTCCATCTCGTATCTTATATCAGAGAGGAAAATATCTACTATATGTGGTCTGTGGATAAAGGAAAGTCTAGCTGATGTTGGTATGGTGACTCATTGTATTGCTTCAACAAGATATTAATGATTAATACTTTACAAGCGTTCTCCCAAAGATTAATGTCGAATGTGGTGGACAAAAAAACTTGACGGTCTTCATCCAGAACTCACACTTGCTGAACTTTGCATATAATTGATGTCTTCTGAAGATCTCCAACACTATTTGCAAGTATTCTAAGTGTTCATCCTCTGACTTGGAGTAGATTAGGATGTCATCTACGAACACCACCACGAATTGGTTAAGATATCATCTAAACACTCAGTTCATCAAGTCCTTGAATGCTGCTATGGCATTGATCAAACCAAAGGGCATCACAGTGAACTCAAGGTGTCCATATCTTATTTTGAAGGCAATCTTGTGGACATCAGACTCCTTGATTTTCAACTAGTAATATCTCGACCTAAGATCAATCTTTGAGAAATGAGTGGCTCCTCTCAATTGATCAAATAAGTCATCAATCCTTGGCAAAGGATACTTATTTTTCACTGTAGCTTGGTTCAGCTTTTGATAATCCACACAGAGTCTCATAGAACCATCCTTCTTTTTCATAAACAACATCGGAGCTCCCCAAGGTGATTTACTAGGCCCGATGAATACCCTAGAGCTCGTCGAGTTGAGACTTTTAACTCAATCAGTTCTACTGATGCCATTTTATAAGGAGGTATGGCTATAGGATTAGTTCTAGGGTGGAGTTCGATTTTGAACTCTAACTCTCTAGTAGGTGGTAGTCTAGGTAAGTCGTTTAGGAACACATCCTCGTACTTACTAACCACTGCTAGGTATTGTATCATTTTCAGTTCAACAGGTTCTTTTTTAGAGAGTTCTTCGAACTCATTCTTCTGCCTTAAGCAGTTCAACATGGCTATGGTTGGACTTCTCGGTAGTCTTCGCATATCTCTATTGATTATATAGGTTTCCCCTGAAGGTAAGGTTATGGTCACTTGTCTTTTAGGACAATCTATCTGTGATTGGTGTTGATCTAACCAATCCATCCCCAAGATTACATCATAGCAATAAAAAGGTAAAGTATATAGCTGAACTGTTATGAGCTCCCTGAGCCTTAGGTCACAACTACACATTCCTTTTGGAATCACAGTGGTCCCTATTGGTGTGGACACATTCAAGGTTATGGTTAGTGTTTTTGTCACAAGTTGTAACCTATCAACTAATTCTTTAGAGATAAACGACTTAGAGGCACCCGAATCAAATAACAAATTCATATTAACATTAAAAATAAAAATGTACCTTCCACTGCAGGGACCTAGTCTTACTAAGTCTCAACAACGAACATTCTAACCTGCTTCTGCCCATAACCCTAGTTATGCCCTTGATTGACATTCGACTGTTGTTGCCTCCCCTAAGGATGATCATTCTAACCTCCTCCCTACTATGACTATTGTTGGGGTGCTTGAGCAAGTGTAGGTGGGTGGGCAATTCATAGCAAGATGACCTTCTGTCTTCACACATAGCACAACCCTTGCCTCCTGGCTCGTTCTTTAAACTCACTCAGGGTCAACCCCTATTTATGTGACACTTTTCCCACATATTTGTTTTTTTTCTAAGACTCGTGATCTTTTTCATTCCTGGGCCATTTATTCTTTCCCCTTAACCTTTGTTCTAGGTTGAGTTCTTGTTCTAATGTAAGGGCCTTTTCTACAATGTTTTTGTAAGTCTTTAGGCCTAAAATATTTACTATCTTTTGGATCTCCATCTTGAGATCCTGTGCGAATCGATTGACCTTCCTTTTCTCCTCCCTAATTAGATCTAGTGAGAATTTGGCCAGTTTGGTGAACTTCCTTTCATATTCAGCTACAGTTATGTCTCTCTTATTCAATCGAACAAAGTCCTCTGTAGCTTGCTCAAGGTCGCTTCCGGAAAGAACTTTTCATAAAAGATCTCTGTGAAGTTCTCCTAGCTCATAACATCAACATTCGTACTAGGGTCCACCCTCATCATACGCCACCAACTTCTGGCTGGTCCTTTGAAGTGGTGCGTGGTCAGTGCCACCCTTCTTGACCTAATTACCTTCAGTACGTTGAAAATTTCCTCCATCTCTTGTTACTAGTGGTCCACCGAGATGCAATCTGTAGTACCATCAAATGAAGGAGTGTAACACCCCAGCTCCCTAAAAACAGGTTTAAGGTCAGCCACAAGGTGAATTGGGTCCTATGTTACATTTACAAGTACACAACTTGCATCTCAATTCCTTTATTTAAACACTTATTGAAAACGTTCACGGATACATCACAATGTATTAAATTTCAATTCAATAAGGCTATATAATTAGATAAAGGAATACTTCAAACTCTTTATTTATTGAAATAAAATAAAGAAAGTTACATTCTTAAATCAAAACTTGAGTACAGAACTCTCAAAACTTAAATAAATTTCAGCAGAAGTCTTTAATTCAAAATTTGGGCAACATGCCCTTAAAATAGAACTTTCAAAACTTAAAAATAATATAAAATCCATGGCCTTCATGATTCAAGTCAATTTCCTGAAAAATAAAAGGAAGGGGGGGGGGGAGTACATAGCTCAGTGGATCATTCATTAAACAACTAAGTTACTATTTCAAATCAATAACACATCTAAATTTAAACACATTCATGCATTAAGTGATTCAAGTAACTTTTTGGTTGTAGTTGATATTAAGACTGAAAGGAGTTCTACTCCCTTGATGTTCTTATTTCAGATACCCCTCTTTAAGTTGGAAAGACCATTCTTTGTCACTTTCTATTAGATGCCACATACCAAGTATCCCTTAGTTGCGCCCGACAACCACACACTTCAAGCATGTGTTAAAAACACCCAAAGCACCCATACGGGTCACTATGACAGTATGTGGTTCTTATCTTTAATTTCTTATATTTAAGAATCACATATTCATAAAAGAATTCAAAATGTAAATATCAAAATTTTAAACAACCAAGAAAGCATGAAAACATTACATCGCATGCTTGAAACATTGAATTAAATCCTGACGATGAATTCTAAGCATTGCATGTTCTCATGAATAATTAAAACATAAAAACATGCTAACTAAAATTAAAATATGATTAAATATGCTAAACACTAAAATAAGACATGCTGAAAATTAGAATTTAAACAAGCATGAACATGCTAAAAATTTAAAATAGCAAAGTAGAAGTTTAAGAAATTCCCTCCACCTTAATCCGAGTTTTTGTTGAATCCGGCAGAGGTTTGCCTTATCAACCACTTTCCAAATTTTAAAACATCAACAAGACTACTTCAACAACTTTCTAAAATACTGAAATAAGAACTTCTCACACAAGAGAGAAAAGAGGGTGAGAAGAAGTGCATGGAAGAGGGCAATAACAAACAAAGAGGGCAGTGTCAACTCTTTGATTTGGGATTAGATGAAAGTGAGCAAGGGTCGTTTATATAGATGTTCATGAGAGCATATGGGACGTCCTAGGGCAGCTTTGGGCAGCTTGGAAAGCTCACAAAAATTTGGGCAAGTTTCTATACATAAAGGGGATGGTTTGCATAAAGAGGGCAAGTGTGCTCATGGTTGACAAGTGGGACCACTATGACTTTCTAATTCAAAAGATATGAGTATAATCTTGTTTCCTAACTCTGTGTGAACATAAAAGACGTTTAAATCATATTCTAATTCAAATGGTACGTCCCCTATGTGCTCATGGCAACTTCCCTTTTTGGTTTCCTTGCTTGCTTATCACACAAATACACAAGGAATACTTCCCCATTTTTTTATTTCTTGGACATCAAGTATGGGTGTACAATATCAAATTTGAGGGGACACCATATAATAGTCAAAGATGTTCATCTTGGTTCTAAGAAACTATATAACTAGGGTTACTCACATGTGTGCACACACACATGCACGTGGTTGGGCCAATTTTGGATTAAGTGGGTGTTAGTGTACACAATCAAGTGGGGGTGGCCATGACTTCATGGGTTCGCAAAAATTAAATAAAAATTAATATCTCCTTAGTTACATTGAATTATGATTTATATCCTATAGTTTTGGACTCACATGAACCTAATGCACATTTTAATGTATGGTTTGACCCTAGGTGATTTTCTTTCAAAAACTTTCCTTATTTAAGACCCACTAAGGTTACTAGGCAAATGAAAATTCAAATCTTGGCCAATTATTTTCATTTTTGTATATTTCATTCATTTTGTTAGTCCGTACCATTCCATTTTGTTTCAGGTCATTTCGATCCCCCGAAGTACCCTAAATGACAATCCTTTTCTAATTTGGACCCCATGAAGGTCGTTTGGCAAATAAAAACCCTAACCTTGACCAATTATTCTATTTTTTGGATATGTTTTCCCCTTAGTTGGTTCATGTCATCTTACTTTATTTCAAGTTGTTTTGGGTCCCTAAGGGGCACTAAATGAGAGTTTTGGAACCTATCGAATTTAGCCCTAAAATGAGCATGGTTTTATGTTACACCCAAATTTCACTATGTAAATGATAAATTTCATTTAATTGAGTGCAAAGAATTTAGGGTATCACAACCTACCCTCCTTAGAAAAATTTTGTCCTCAAATTTTGACATAACTAAGGATTTCTAGGGAACATGTGTGGATACTTTGTCTTCATCTCGCTTTCAAGTTCCCAGGTAGCTTCTTCCATCCCATGATGTTTTCACAGTACCTTCACTAATGGGATATCGTTCATTCGTAGACTATGTACCTTATGGTTGACGATTCTGACCACTATTTCCTCGTAACTAGCACCATCTTGAATATTCACTTTTTCCCAGTGGATGATGTGAGAAGGGTCAGGTTCATACTTTCTCAACATGGATACATGGAATATGTTATGAGTTGAAGTCATTTGGCTTGGTAGGTCCATCTCATAAACACATTCCCCGATTCTTCTAAGTATGTCAAAGGGTTCAACAAGCCTCAGAGATAACTTTCCTTTGAATTCGAACCTCTTAATGCCCTTTTGATGACTAATTCTCAAAAATACTTTGTCCCCAACTTGGAACTCTAGCGGTCTTCTCCTCTTGTCAACATAGCTCTTCTGATGACTTTGTGTTGTAGTTAGCCTCTTCTATATTAACTTGACTTGGTTATTCATTTCTTCCACCAAATCTGGTCTGGTTAATACATGATCCTCAAGTTCAGCCGAATAGGTAGGTGATCTGCAGGGCCTTCCATATAGAGCCTCGAACGGAACCATCTTAATACTTGCCTGATAACTATTGTTATAGGCAAACTCTGCCAAGTGTTAGTACTTGCCCCAATTTCCCTTGGAGTCTAAAACACAAGACCTCAACATATCCTCTAAAATGTAGATAACTCTCTCAGACTGACCATCTGTCTGAGGGTGAAATGTTGTATTCATGGTAAGCTTAGTACCCATCTCCTTATGTAGACTCTGCTAGAACTGTGAAGTGAAGCGAGAGTCTTTGTCAGACACAATAGTCTTGGGTACACCATGCAGCATTACTATTTCCTTCACATATAGTTCTCCCAGCTTACTGACTTGGTTTGTGGATCTGATTGGCAGGAAATGAGCCATTTTGGTGAGACGATCCACAACCACCCAAACAATATCTTCTCCTTTCTGGTTCCTGGGCAAACCACTGACAAAATCCATGGCAATGTTATCCCACTTCCATTCAGGGATAGGGAGTTGTTGTAACATTCCAGAGGGTTTTCAATGTTCCGCTTTTACATGTTGACAGGTTAAGCACTTGGCAACATGCTTAGCTACATCCCTCTTCATTCCTCTCCACCAGTAAGTCTTTCTGAGGTTCTGGTACATCGTATCTCCCCCTAGATGTATTGTATACTTGGTTTGATGGGCCTCATCTAGTATTGTCTACTTACTTTGTCCATTCTCAAGTACACATATCCTCTCCCCAAGCCTCAAGATATTCTCAGCATCCAACCTAAAGTCAGGATGCTCACCATGTTCAACTCCCTCCATCAGACCTACAAGCCACTTGTCTTGCCTTTGTTCCTCCCTAATCTGATGTAGTAGATCCAGTTGGCAAGACATACTATAAAGGTAGCCTTGCTTATCATTCAAGGTGATTCCCATCCTAAAGTCTTCGATTAACTGATACATCTGACCCTTTTCTTCCTTTTAGTGGTTGAACTTTCTATTCAAGGCATTAGCCACTGCATTTGCCTTCCCTGGATGGTAGTGTAATTGAAAATCATAGTCCTTAAGGAATTCAATGCACCTACGTTGCCTAAGGTTCAACTCTTTCAGGGTGTAGATGTACTTCAAGCTCTTATGATTTGAAAATAGATCAAATTTTTCACCATAAAGGTAGTGCCTCCAAATCTTTAGGGCAATTACGATGGTCGCTAATTCTAGGTCGTGAGTAGGGTAATTCTTCTCATGGACCATCTGCTGTCGTGAGGCATAAGCGACTACTTGCCTCTCTTGCATCAACACTGCTCCAAGTCCACTCAGTAAGGCATCAGTATAGAGGGTATACGTAATACCATGGGTTGGAATGACTAGGATAAGAGCCGTAGTCAATCTCTTCTTCAGTTCTTGGAATGATTGTTCGCACTTCTCATTCCAATTGAACATAACTCCCTTCCTGGTCAGCTTGGTCATATGTTCAGCCAGTTTGAAAAAATCTTGGATGAACCTTCTGTAGTACCCAACTAAGCCTAAGAAGCTCCTGATTTCTGTAACTTTCTTAAGTTCTTAAGTTGCTTCCAATCCATAACCACTTTCACGACAACATGAAACAACAAAAATGTACCTTCCACTGCAGGGACTTGGTCCTCTGGAGCCTCAACAGCGAAAATTCTGGCCTGGTTTTGCCCACGACCCTAGTTATGCCCTTGATTGGCATTCGACCGTTGTTGCTTCCCCTGAGGATGACCGTTCTGACCTCCTCGTTGCTATGGCTGTTACTAATGAGCTCGGGCCTATGCATTATGACAATTTCTAGCCAGATGACCCTTCTGGTTGCACACAAAACAAAGCCCTTGCTTCCTTGCTTGTTCCCTTGACTCGTTCTTGGCCTCCCCATGTTTTTGTGTGTAATACCTTATAATTTTGTCAATAAAAAATTATTAATGAAATAAAGTCTTAGTATCAAGATCTAACTTATGATAGGAGGTTAGTGGAATTATCAAATATTAATTAATTAATTTATAATTATTAAGTAGTGGAACAATTATGGAATTAATTATCCAATATAAAGTAAGTAGAGTAAATTATATAATTAATTGTACCCTTCTGAAAATAAAAATATGAGATAAATACATAGAAATGAAACAATGAAAAAATATAGATTATTAATTGTTGGCAATATTAAAGAAATGAAAAAATATATATAAAATAAAAACAAGATTAAAGAAATAGAAAATGGAAAAATATTAGCAAGTAAATAAAATAGAAGAACATGTGCAATAAACCATGTTTACATCAATTACAAAGTGTATAATTAGCAAATTTCGGATAATAGCAACATTAGAAAGCAATTTTGGTAATAGAATCAGCATCTAACGGCCCACAATCAATCTACCCGATCCAACGAACTAGATCAAAACCAAACCAACACTCAAGAGCACCGAATCATCAAGATCCAACGGCCCAATATAAATTTGCCTGATCCAAGGTTCAGATCTGTTTCGTTGATCATGAATGAAAATTCGAACACTGCACTCGAATTTCATCGTGCGACTTGGATTTGTGCTCGCGTTGTGTTGATCATCTGGTGCTGCACTTGAAGACGATCAGATGGTCCGGATTTGAGACGTTTTTGATCGATCGCAAACTGTTCCTGCAGTCGAGGTTGATCCGAGCGTCCAGATCAATGCCGCACAAATGAAGATCTGCACACCGCAATCGAGGTTCATCCGACGGTCCAGATTTGAGGCGCTTTTTTATCACGAATCGTGTGCTACGCTCGAGGAAGATCTAACGGTTCAGATTTGATACATTTTAGTTGATCGCGAACCGTGCTGCGCTTGAGGACGATCTGACGATCTACAGCGATTTCATTAATCACAATCATGATCTGATTGCCGCGATCGAGGTTCATCCGACGGTCCAGATTTATGCTCTGATTAAAATGAGAAAATAACAGAAAAATCTGAAAAAAAAATTTATAAAATCCAAAAATTTGGTTTCTAAATTCCAAAAAAAAATTATCCAAACACACTTGCTATTTTCCTATACTTGGGAGGCACGAAATTTTGAATAATTGGCAAGTTTCCTACAAAGAAAACAACAAAAACTTACCATTCTATGCTATTTTAAACTCTATATAAAGGACCCCGAGTGCTCTCATTATTTTCATCCCAAATCAAGAGCATACTAGTCCCTTTTGGCTATCTCTTGCCTTCTTCTTGGCAATCCCCTCAGTTCTTGAGTAATATTGAACTATTCTTGAGTATTCTTGAGTGTTGTTGAGAGTTCTTGAGTGTTTAGAAGCTTTGAAGTAACGGTACTCTGCCAGATTTCAGAAGTGTGCAGAAGAGATTTATTTATGGCAGAAGTGATTTCTAACTTTTACTTCTTTAATTTAATTTGAATTAGTCTTGCGTGTGTGATGATGTTTTGAAGTTAAATGATTGAATATATGTTGTAAATATGCACACTTTATTTATTTGATGTGCCATGAATATACATGTTATGCATGTTTAGAAATCAAGAATAATGATGTATGCTATGCATGAATTGTGCCATGAATAATTATTTAATGATTCATGTTATGTATATGTATATGTCATATTGATGGTTTAATCCGATATTGTGTGTTTTATCACTATGAAAAGATTAAATAATGATCCCAACCATGTACGGACGCGATGATGGACTGCATAGTGTCATCATGTGTGTTTCATCCCCGCTCCGGCTTGATGGCTTACCATTGATGATTTTTTGAATTGGGTTTCCAATATTGGGGTTTGAGTTTCCAAAAGTGATTATCTCTCCCAATGATGTGGAACATAGAGATTAAACTCTTTCAGTCTTAATGGCAACTGTAAATAAGAAATTTGTTTGAATCGCCTAATGTACAAAAAGTTTTTGATATACTTGGTTTGTTTGAATTGAACTAATGATTTAAATGTTAGAAAGATCCACTGGGCTATGTGCTCACCCCTTCTTTCTATTTTTTAAATAATTAAAATACATGAAGATCATAAATATTAGTTAGGTTTTTTTTGAAAGTTTCTAATTTCTATATAAGGGCATGTTGCCCAAGTTTTGAATCTTCCGTTGTAATAATTTTTCTTCGAGATCAAATTATGTATTCAATTTTATTAATTGAGTTTATGAATTTCATTCATTTCTAATATTATTGCTTTATTAAATTCTTAAATTTAAGTGATGTACTGTCAAATACAATTAAGGCATGAAATGAGTGAAATAGAAAGACAAGTGTGTGTCACTTGTAAAGTAAAATCGGCCCAGCTCGCCAAATGGTTAAGTCCATTGTCAAAGAATAGTGGCTATGTCCAATACTCAAAGAATGTAGGGGTTGGGGTGTTACACTGTGTAGGTGGTGTTTTCCCACCATTCTTCCTTTTCTTCTGAACCCCTTGATCGTTTTCATTCCTGGGCCTCTTATTCTTCCCCCTCAACCTTTGTTCCAGGTTGAGTTTTTGTTCTAGTGCTAGGGCCTTCTCTACGACATCTTTGTAAGTCTTTAGCCCTAGAGTCTTCACTATCTTTCGAATCTCCATCTTGAGACCCTGTGCAAATCGATTGGCCTTTCTCTTCTCTTCCCTAATCAGATCTGTGGAGAATTTGGCCGATTTGGTGAACTTCCTTTCATATTGAGCTACAGTCATGTCCCTCTAATTCAGTTGAACAAAGTCCTCTTCTAGCTTGTTCTTGTTGCTTAGTTTCATCAGAGGTGGTGGATCGAGTAGCGTACCTTCTTGTCCTAGCTATTGTCTATAAATCCAGTAGGTCGTCACTATTTGCTTCATCAAATGTTCGTACTATCATGACTCTAGATTCATTTTTCTAGGTTCTCGATTTGTTTAGTGGCCTAAAGGTTTTTTTTCTAGGTTATTTTCATTCATGGGTAAAGGATTTGGTCTCAAAGCAATTAAACATTACACATGCATATCAAACAATCATACAATCAAGCTAGCATAGGAAGGTTCCAAGCTTCAACTTAAGCTTTCAGGTTCAAGTTTCCCATACCACTCTACCCTTTTCACTTAGGCTTTTACCCAGAACAGAGTTGCACCCAAACAGTTTTGCAAATTGCTCGATAACTAAGGTTCCCGAGCCCACTATATTCCACCGTCCCATACCAGCGATCATAGAGAAACTCGTTCTGCACGAGTTACTGATCATTCACCACACATGGTCCATCATTCTCTGAGTCCAGGCTTCCTCCATACCATCGAATTCCTATGCATCCAATACTACATAGAAACCAAAAGATATAGAAGCTTCCCGTTCCTATGTCCTGATCAAACAATTTTCTATTTCAAACAAGTTTCACTTTCTAGCTTATGTCCTAAAGATTTATGTTTTTGATCCATTGTGCCACCCATGGCTACACCCATGTCTCTATGTAAGGTCAATCCCCAAGACCCATGGCTTCAAACTAGTTAACTCACAACCTCTATCTATTCAAGGCACCACCTTTGGCATTTTTTTCAATTTCAAAACAATTTCTTGCCCTAATTCTTCACCTTCTAATTTTCTTTTATAGTAAATAAGGGTGTTCTTTAACTAAGACCACTCGTATAAGCTGGTGGGACAACCTCTAGATCGGGCAACAAGAATGAAGTCTGCTTAGCAACCGTGCTTTCTAGGGCAGGATAACCCACCTCCCTTTCAATGTTTAGCTTTACTCGGGACATAGTTTACCCACTATCTGGTACACTTGTAGTCTTTGTATCCAAACAAAACATTTCAAAAACATATACTTCCTTTTTGAAATCACTTTCTAAAACGTTTTTCAAATTCAAAAATAAAGGTAGGGCATTCAAGAGTCAATTTAATTCTAAGTGAAACCCTAATTTGAGTTTCTAATTCTAGTCAAATAGCCACTGATTGACTTTCTAATTCTATCCCAAGGCATTCAAGATTCGATTCAATTCAAAGTGAAACCTTAATTTGAGTTTCTAATTCTAGTCAAATAGCCACTGATTGACTTTCTAATTCTAGCCCAAGGCACCTAAAGCCTAGGCTCTGATACCACCTTTGTAACACTCGAACCCTGTAGAAACAGGTTTAAGCTCAATCACAAGGTGGGTTGGGTCCTATGTTACATTTACAAGTACACAACTTGCATGTCAATTCCTTTATTTAAACACTTATTAAAAACATTCATGGATACATCACAATGTATTAAATTTCAATTCAACAAGGCTACATAATTAGATAAAGGAAGTTACATTCTTAAATCAAAACTTGAGTACATAACTCTCAAAACTTAAATAAATCTCAGCAGAAGTCTTAAATCCAAAATTTGGGTAACATGCCCTGAAAATAGAACTTTCAAAACGTAGAAATAATCTAATATCCATGGCCTTCATGATTCAAGTAAATTTCGTGAAAAATAAAAGGAAGGGGTGAGCACATAATCAAGGGGATCATTCATTAAATAACTACGTTACTATTTCAAATCAATAGCACATTCAAATTCAGACACTTTCATGCATTAAGTGATTCAAGCAACTTTTTGGTTGTAGTTGACATTAAGACTGAAAGGGGTTCTACTCCTGTAACACCCCAACCCCCACATTCCTTGAGTTTTGGACAACCACCATTATTTTGACAGTGGACTTAACCAATTGGCGGGTTGGGTCATGTTACTTTACAAGTGACACACACTTGACTTTCTATTTTTCAATACCACATGCCTTAGAATAAATTCAATAGTACAA
>JAJIYU010011105.1:0-15586 GCA_030144865.1 Tinospora cordifolia
TCTAATTCAATTTTAGAGATTTAAATTCTTCTAGAACCCTTCTAAAATGGTCTTGGACGTCCCATAGAGAGAGTGAATATTCTCTCATATCTTTCCCCTTTGATTCCTTTGTTTGCTCATCACATTTAGGCAAAAAGGCATGTTTTCTTCTCTTTCCTTTGGATGTCCAGCTAGTAGGTGTATGATATCAAAGCATGGGGGACACTCAATCACATGATGATATTTAAATCTAATCCCCTAGGAAATCTTCTAATTTGGCCATGAACATGGGTGGCGTCCCATGTGTGAGAATCACATAATGTAGGCACCAAAATGGGAGAGTAAAGTTTCCATTTTTGATTCTCCTTTGTGAGTGTGGGACGGCTAGGGTTTTATGAGCATCAAATCAAATTTCAAACCTTCCTAATTAGGTCAATTCACATGTGTGCACACACATGTGCATGGGTGGACCGATTTTATGCTTAGGTATGGCATGGAGCACATGATCACTAACTGGTGTATGGAATCAATCTTCATGGATTTCCATATCCTAGGTGGGACATCCCAAATGAATGGTATACTGAATCAATTATGTGGTACATTGGATCATGATTAGTGGAATCAAATAAGGGAAGACGTCCCATGGTGGTTGAGTAGGGTGAGGTGCACCCAATCATAGTGTTCCACCCATGTGACTTGCACATGCTTTGGGTGGCTATGCCTTCATGGGTTCACATGAATTTAATAAAATTTAATATCTCCCTAACCACTAGGAATTTAGGTGTATAACCTATAGTTTTAGAACCACATGATCAAGACCTAAATTTTAAGGTACAATTTGGTCAGGGTGACTTTCTTCTGAAACTTTCCTTATTTAGAACCTACCAAATGCATTACGCAAATAAAGGTCCAAACCTTGGCCAATTCGTCTGATTTTTGGATATGTTGTGTGTCTTGCTAGTTTATGCCATTCCCTGAAGTTTCGAATATTCCGAGTTCGATAGGTACCTCTATTCTCTGTTCTTTCTAAATCTGGATCCCCCTGTAGGGCAAAACCCTAATTTTGGCCAATTGGGTTGATTTTTGGTTATGTAGTCTAGCTTGTTGGTTCATGACACCATACACATCATTTTGGGTTGTTTTAGGTACATATGGGTCATCAAATGAAAATTTTGTATTTTCTATATTTAGCCTTAAAATGAGGCTAGATTCATTCAAACTTTACTGAAAAGATGAAAATTTCTTATTTCGTTGAGTGTAAGGTTTTCAGGGTATTACATTAATGTTAAGCTAACCACCTTGATGCTCTCATCCTCCATCTCATTCATATTATCTACTCATTTATATATATTTTCATGTAACACCCAAGATTTTTGAGAAAAATTCAAGTGTTTAAAATAAATAGAAATTAGAGGAAATTATTGTGACGTTGAGAATTATATAGAATTTTGGGTGACTTATAATTATATGTGGTTACAAATGGTATGAATTCATATATGATATGAAGAAAGGATAATTAATTATATATGTATTTATTTGAAATAGGCAGCCAAAAATTCAAGAACTTCTCTTATTCATTAAAATAAGATAAGAAATGGAAATGCAAAAAATATAAATAACATGTATAGAACTTGCAGTGGGTTACACAATGTATAGCAATTTCGGTGGGCAAGCCAAGGGGGGGAGTGGCAGAAACGTAATTACGTTGCCAAGTGCCTGGGTCGACTGGAACAAAGGAATTGTAAACTTTGGAACATGGCATACGTGTAATAATGTGACACAGTGTGCAATTACTTGGGATAGCAGGCGCCTAATACGTGGGCAAGCATATGGGTATGATGATTTCAATTGAATTACAACTAATAGAAAACTTGTATATATGGTGGGGCAAATTTAGAATAACAAAAATAATAGAAAATTGCAGATATTGAAAAATAAAAAAAATAAAACATAGATTTTTATAATTATTTGCCTTATTAGTGAATGAGTACTCATTTATTAATTCATTAAAGAAATGAGTTGCAACTTATATTAATATATGACAAGCTTATATTAATAACAAGTGTATATATATGAGTTTCAAGAAAATTAGTAATTTTGTTTAATACAATAAGCAATAGGTTTATTTAATAAATTAGACTATGTTGTGAGTTTGCAAGAAAATTAATAAATTTGTTTAATGCATCAAATAATTAGTAAGTCTAATGAATATATTAAACTATATAACAAGAGGATTAGTAAGTCTCTCTATATCAAATTTCATTCAATTTTAAAGTATTACATAATGAATAAGAAATGAAAATAAAGAAAATAGAAGTGGGAAATTTATTAGTCAAATTATTTAATAAATTGTGATTAGCAAATTTATATTATATAATAAGTTTGTATAAAATTTAGCAAGTTCATATAGCAAATTCCCTTTTAATTAAGAACAAAGGTATATCTTTCTAAATGGTTATTTGTTTTTAATTATCCACGAGTTTCTAAAGGGTATGAGTTTCCAAATATATATCTTTCTAAATATTTATTCAGGGCAAATCACGGATGAAAAGCCAAACAAAAAAAAATTTCCATGAAAAACTAATACAAAGAAACAGACAACTTTTATATATAAGAAAAGTCAAAGATTTCGTATATATATATATATATATATATATATATATATATATATATATAATGTAAATGAGACCAACAAAATCTATATACATATATATATATATATATTAGAATAATATTAGTAAGCTCATAGATTTGGCAAATTTTGGAAATTTTGGATAATTAGAAATGAAGGAGATTTGGGTCTTAGTCTTGTGTAAAAAAATGATTGAGAAACAAACAAAAATGGGACCACAATCGAAAACAAAAATAATAAATAAATACCCTCTTGCACATAAGAGAGAGAAGATCCACTTGCAATAAAACACCCTCTTGCTCTAAAAGTTACACCCAAGAGAAAGAAATATTCTTTTTGTGAACATATCCAAAGTTGCATACTTTTACTCCTCCAAACTCTATGTAAACCCTCCTAGTGCTCTTATTCTCTTCATCCCAAAGCAAGAGCTGACAAGTGTAATATCCTGAAAACTTCGTACTTGATGAAACAAAATTCATTGTCTATTTAGTGAAATTTGGGTGCAAAATGAAACCGGACTCATTTCTAGGCTAAATTTGGCAGGTTTCCAAAAGTCTCATTTGGTGACCCTTAGGACCCAAAATAACCTGAAATGAAGTAAGGTGACATGAACCAACTAATTGGACAATATATCCAAAAATTAGAACAATTACTCAAGATTAAGGTTTTCATTCACCAAACGCCCTTCAGGGGGTCCAAATTAGAAGGAATCGACATTTAGAATACTTTGGAGAATCAAAATGATCTGAAATGAAACATGATGACATGAACTAACAAAATGAAAAAATATCCAAAAATTAAAACAATTGGCCAAGATTTGAGTTTTCATTTCATAGTGGCTTCAGTGGGTTCTAAATAAGGAAAGTAAATGAAAACCAATTTGGCCAAACCATATATTGAAATTCTTATTTTTTTCATGTGATTCCAATACTATAGATTATAAATCATAATCCCTTATAAATAAGGAGATGTAAATTTTTATTTGATTTTTATGAACCCATGAAGTCATGGCCACCCTAAGCATGTGCAAGTCACATGGGTGGAACACCATGATCATGTGTACCCTCACCCTACCCAACCTCAATGGGATGTTTTCCTTATTTGAATTCATGTAAAATGATCCCATGTGCCATGCAAGTGATGTAGTATGCCACATCTATGAGACGTCCCACTTAGTATTAATAAACCATGAATGAATAATCTCATGTATACCATGCACCACCATGCAAAAATGGTCCACTTATGTGAGTGTGTGTGCACACATGTGAGCAACCCTAATTAGAAGTGTCTAAATGATGAACCAAGCTCACTCCCTAATCCTAACTGTCATGTATTGTGAGAATTCAATGAGGAAAGTTGTTAATTACACTAAGAATGAGACAAAAATTCAAAGAAGGAAACTTTCCTTCTCGATGTTTGCACCAAAAAGAGAGTACTCTCTCTTGGGGAATATCCTCTTTGAATTAAGACCAGTTTAGATAGTTTTCTTGAACCCAAGATAAACATCTCTGACTATTATTTGGTGTCCCCTCAAATCTGATAAGGTACTCTCCTAGCTGGACGTCCAAGGAGAAAGAATGGAAAGCATACCTTATGAGTTTGTGCGATGAACAAGCAATGAGACCAAATGGGAAAGTTTTATGAGCATCTCCTTATCCACAAGGGGACGTCCCAACTGAGATTAGAAGTGTTCTAAGTCTGAAAATATTCTCTAAAATTAATTAAGAAATTTAATAGAGAATCAAATCATGGCTCATAGGAATTTAGCAAGCTTTAGTGGTCCATGAGCCCACATGCCTATTTCAATCCAAACTATCCCATGAGTGTTTGGAAACTTGCCCAACTTGTGAGCTGCCTAAGCTGTCCAAATCATCCCCCCTAGTGCTCTTGAACATCTATATAAACCTCCTCTTGCTCACATTCTTCTTATCCCAAAGCAAAGAGTTGACACTCCCCTCTTTGCTTGTTCTAAGCCCTCTTCTTGGCATCTCTTCTCACTTCTCTTGTGTTTACAAGTGAGAAGCTTTAATTTCAGTCTTCTAGTGAGTTGTTTTGAGTGCCTTTGTTGGTGGCTGAAAGTTCTTGTTCTGAAATGGTAGGTAAGGGGAACCTTTGTCAGATTCAACAAGAAACTCAGATTAAGGTGAGGAGATTTCTAAAACTCCTATTTTACTACTTCATGTCTTTAGTGCATTCATGTTTGTTTTTAATTTTTCAATCATGTTATATTTCAGCGTGTTTATACTTCAGTTTGAAGTATGTTTGATTATGTTTTATTTTTAGTTAGCGTATTTTTATATTTTAATTCATACATGAGAGCATAACATGCTTAGAAATCATGCTTAGGCTTATTTTTGAGTTTTCTAGCATGTTACTTATGTTTTCCATGCTCTCTTAATTGTTTAAATTTTGATATCAACTATTATGATTTAGTATCATGATTATTTGAATTTAAAATGAGAAAGTGAAGATCAGAACCACGTACCATCATAGTAGTGTAAGTGATACTATGGGTGTTCTTTGCATATACTTAATGTATATGAGTAACATCACTAAGTGTGGATGTATTTTAAAATACTTGGAATGTGGACATTTGATCCTTATTTTCAATGAAATGTGACAAGATGAATTGTCATTCCATCCCAAAATAGGAGTACTTTAATGAAGAACATCAAGGGTTTAAAACCCTCTTTCGTCAAATATACAACTCTTACAAGATATTGTTTGAAACACTTGATGCTTGTAAGTGATTGAAATTAGATATACTTTTGATTTGAATTAGTAAATTAGTAGTTTGATGAATGATCTACTGGACAATGTGCTCACCCCTCTCTTTAATATTTTTCAAGGAATTAAATATGAAGACCATGAATGATTAGAATCTTTGTTTAATGTAAGGGCATGTTGCTCACTGTTGATTTATTAAGCCTTCCGTTGAAGTTTATTTTTGATTTGTATACTCCCTTTTTATCATTTGAATTTCAAGCATAGATCCCTTTATTTTATTCAAAAAATAAAGATTGAAGTTTTTGTTTTATATCTCTTGTAATAGTCTTATAAATTAAATTTAAATTATTTGGGTTGTGTGCTCATTGAAAAGTAATAAGACTTGAGATAATGAAATCAAGTTGTGTACTTTTAAATGTAACATTAGACCCAACCTGTCTTGTGGTCGAGCTTAAACCTGTCTCTTGGGGGTTAGGGTGTTACAACAAGTCTATCTTGACTATTTCTAGCCTTCTTCTAGGCAATCCCTTCATTTCTTGAGAAATCTTGAACTGTTGTTGAGTGTTTTAGTGTTTCAATTCAGTGTTCATGAGTATTTTTGAGAGTTCTTAAGGGTTTGGAAATCTTAGAGTAACAGAGCTCTGTTGGATTTCAAAGGCGTGCAAAAAGAGTTTTCTTTTTAAGGTGGAGGGGATTTCTAGACTTCTATTTTACTACTTCAAGTCTTTAGTGCATTGATGTTTACTTTCAAATTTTCAATCATGTTATATTGTAGCAGGTTTATATTTTAGTTTGAAGCTTACTTAATCATGTTTTCTTTTTAGTTAGCATGTTTTTATATTTTAATTCATGTATGATAGGATAACATGCTTAAAAACCATGCCTAGGCTAATTTTTGAGTTTTCTAGCATGTTATTTATGTTTTTCATGTTCTCTTGATTGTTTAAATTCTGATATCAACTATTATGATTTGGTATCATGTTATTTGAATTTCAAATGAGAAAGCGAAGATAAGAACCACGTACCGTCATAGTAGTGTAAGTGATGCTATGGGTGTTCTTTGCATATACTTAGTATATATGAGTAACATTAGTAAGCATGGATGTGTTTTAAAATACTTAAAATGTGGACATGTGATCCTTATTTCCAATGGAATGTGATAAGATGAACTGTCATTCTATCCTAGAATAGGAGTATTTTAATGAAGAACATCAAGGGTTTAAAACCCCTTTTGGTCAAATATACAACTCTAACAAGACATTGTTTGAAACACTTAATGCTTGTAAGTGATTAAAATTGGATGTACTTTTGATTTGAATTAGTAAATTAGTAGTTTGATGAATGATCCACTGGGTTATGTATTCACCCCTCTCTTTAATATTTTTCAGGGAATTAAATATGAAGACCATGGGTGATTATAATCTTTTTCTAATATAATGACATGTTGCCCGATTTTGATTTATTAAGCCTTTTGCTGAATTTTTATTTTAAAATTTTGAGTTATGTACTCTTAATTATGAATTCAATAATATAATATTTTAAATTCTTTACTAAATAAAGAGTTAAAAATATTCTTTTTTCTACTTGTAATGCCTTATTAAATTTAAAATTGATCAAATTGGGTGAGGCACTCATGAAAGGTTCAATAAGAATTAGAAAGAAAGAATCAAGATGCAAGTTGTGTATTTGTAAATGTAATATAGGACCCAACCCGCCTTGTGGTTGAGCTTAAACCTGTATCTTGGGGGTTGGGGTGTTACATTTCATTTATTTATTTTTTTCCAACCCAATCATCCATCATATACATCTTTTTTTATTTTATATATATAAACATACATCGTTCTCTCTATACATACATACATACATACATATATATGTAGAGAGAGAGAGAGAGAGAGAGAGAGAGAGAGAGAGAGAGAAAGAGAGAGAAAATTAATTCATTGCATTAATTCATTTCATATTTTTCCAACTAACCTCCCGCTATGAATATTGTTATTATTTATTTATTTTACATTGAATACACACATTAATGAATACAATTGTCATAAAGTCATATATTTTCTTTTATAATTCATTAATTTATACATGAAAATATATGTCGAACCCGACAACTCAATGTCCAAATGCACAGTCTCCCCTCCTTAGAATATATTTCGTCCTCAAAATTTACTAAAATAATAAAAGATCAAGGAGAAACTCTTATAATCTTAGGGAAGTGACTCACCATGCAGTCTTTTCACTCTTAGGTGTCCTGCTTAGCACCATGAGACTGCCAACATACATGTACCATCGACATATCCTTGTTGCATAGTTTCTTCATGGCTTGATCAATGATTGCTATAGGAGCCTCTCATATGTACAATCCTCTTGCAACTAAACATGTCTCTAGTCCATCACGTGCGAGGGATCGGGGTAGTACTTCCTCAACATCAACACATGAAACATGTTGTGTACTCTTGCTAACTGAGGCGACAGTGCCAATCGGTATGTCATAGGACCTATTCTCTCGAGAATCTCGAAAAGTCCAATATACCTCAGAGCGAGTTTCCCTAAAATACCAAATTGAGTTTACCCCTTTCAAGGAAAAATTCGAAGGAATACATGATCAATGACATCAAGCTCAAGGACCTTCCTTTGGTTATGTGCGTAATTCTTCTATATATCCTGAGCTCACTTCCCATGGTGGTATTCAATACTAAAGTCATAATCTTTCAACAATTCCATCCACCTCCTCTGCTTTATGTTAATATCTTTCTAAGAAAATAAATACTTGAGGCTTTTGTTATCCAAATACAATGTGAATCGTTCACCATAAAGATAATGTTGACAAATCTTGAGTGCAAAAACAATAGCTGCTAGTTCTATATCATGGACAGGGTAGTTCTTCTCATGAATTTTTAACTGTCTAGAAGCATATACTATAACCCTGACATTTTGCATCAACATACAACCAAGGCCTAATCTTGATGCATCAATAAAAATTACCAACTCTTGACTCAGTTCTAGCAAAATAAGAACTAGTACAACTATCAACCTTTGTTTAAGCTCAAGAAAGACATGCTCATAGTTATTGCTCCATACAAAAGGTACATTTTTCTATGTTAGCTTAGTTATTGGTGTCGCAATGTAGGAGAAATTTTGTACAAATCTCCCATAGTAACTAGCTAAACCCAAAAAACTACGAATCTTGGTCATGGTGGTAGGTCTAGGCCAATCAAAAATCGCTTTAATCTTGGCCGGATCAACCAGAAAAACCCTTGGCTCCAATCACATGACCCAAAAACTTAACCTCTATCAACTAAAAGTCACACTTACTTAGCTTTGCATATAAACGGTGTTCTTTTAGAGTTTGTAAGACTATTCTAAAATGTTCTACATGCTCCTCTCTAGACCTCGAGTAGATTAGAATGTCATCAATGAATATTATCACAAACTGATCAAGATAGGACCTGAACACCCATTACATCAATTCTATGAACATTGCTAGGGCATTTGTTATGCCAAATGGCATAACGAAGAACTCATAGTGCCCATAGTGAGTCTAAGCAGCTATTTTTGGTACATCCTATTCCCTAACACATAGTTAATGTATCCCAAATGCAAATCAATCTTTGAGAATATTCTAGCACCATTCAGTTGATCAAACAAATCATCAATCTGAGGAAGAAGGTATTTATTCTTTGTAGTTACCATATTCAACTACCTGTAGTCGATGCACAAGCGAAAGCTCCCATCTTTCTTCCCTACAAACAACACAGGAGCTCCCCAATGTGATATGCTAGGTCAAATAAAATCTTTGCCCAGTAATTGTTCTAGCTGAACCTTCAACTCCTGTAACTCCTTAGGTGCCATACGATAAGGAGCTATTGAGATTGGCTCTTTTTCCAAGACCAACTCAATAACAAAATCGATCTCCTGCTTAAGAGGCAAGTTGAGTAGATTTTTGAGGAATACCTTGGGGAACTCACATATGTGATATCCCGGAGAATGCTAATTCCATTAGCATTGAAAAAAATGATGTCGTAGGATCGCAGTCCCCAAATTGGGACCGCGGTCTTATGTCAATTGGGTGGGCTACCCATAAGACTACGATCTCAACTTGGAGAAATGCGATCTTGCATTTATGTCCATGAGAAAATGGTTCATGTGAAAATCGCGATCCTCTGATAAAAATTCATGAAAATTTGGGCAAGGGCGTGGGATTGTAGTCCTGCAATTAGGAGCAATGTTAAGACTCTGGTTTTCAGACCAAAGACTGCAGTCCTACGATTGAAAACCAGAAATGGAAGTTAGGGCATTGAATTGTCTATGTGTTATAACGTATGCAAAAATCCTAATCTTCATTGTTCATCTTGCAGTCGTGCACACTCCTCTCAGAATAGAACCCTAATGCCGATTGGTAATCTTTTCATTCTCACACCTAGGTCCAGTCCACAGCATTCAACCTTCTCCTTATGACCCCACAAGTGTTGTTAAGGGAAAAATTGCACAAAAATGCTACAGCCTCATAGTAAAACCTCGATCCATGCCAAAATGTGTTGTAAGGTAAGAATTGTCTCTTAGAGGATTGTTTAAGTTTCTTACTATGATCTGCCATGAATACAATATAGTGTGATGACTACTAAACGCTGTTTTCATTCTCTGTACACCACAAAACCTTAGATTGCATTTGAAATGTTTTGACGAGGCGAACAAATGGAGCAATTAATTGAACCTAGGTATAAAAACCTTTTATCCATTTAAACACGTATTTTTAAATCCTAAGAATGATGCATAAAGTCCCTTGTGTAGGAGGAAATATGGAACACACGAATAATGAGAACTCGACACTGTAGCTTATTGCATTGCCATGGTGACAACCTTGGATGTCGCAATAATGACAAACATTTTGAGTTTCTTGCCGAAACCACCATAGTATTTGACGGTCATGACCTATTTGTGTATCATATATCATGTGGATCACCTAATAATGATTTTAGGAGTTGAGAATAGTGCAAATACTTATACTGATGAGGATTTGCATGTTAAACTACTAGGTTGAGAATTTGTAACCACCAAAGCGAGAGTTAGAATGCGAAGAGTATAATAACAGGTGGGAATGACTATCTAAAACTCTTTAGCATTATTTTGGTTTGAATATGAAACATGACTATGTATTTACCATTATTTATTGTATAGAAACATGCTAGGAATGCATGTGCCTCATATGAATACCTACTTGCCTTGTTGTGGATTCATAGCATGCCATACCTCATATGAATGTTTATTACAATTTAGAATCCATGCTATGCATGCAATGTAATGAATAGTGTGTCTTATGTGACTATGAACATGATGAACTATTTATTTATATCCATTGCCATCTATATTGGATACTGAAATTGTTAAAAAGGTTGTGGTCACTAATTTAAGACAATTAAGTAAAGAACCACGTATCGGCGTGGTGATGAGGATATTATGGTTAGGTTCAACATCATCGTGGGTATTCCTAGCCCTAGGTGGGTCTCTAATTGAAATGAGACTATGAATCTGAGTAAGAAATTACTCCCTAGTTTGATGATTGAGTAAGACATCAACCCCAAGATAGGGTTTTGAGTATGTAATGGGCCTTTGGGCTTTACATTGGATACTCTGAATCTAAGTTGGAATGTAAAGGAAGAAATTCTTGCGGTCTTAATGTTAACTTAAATAATTGAATCGTTGAAACACTTAATGCATTATAAATGCTTGCATGTTTGTATTTTGACTATTATAATGCCCAAGATATTTTATGTAAAATCCATTGGGCTTTTGAGCTCACCCCCACTAATCTCTTGTAACCCTTGAAGACACTTATGTTGACCATTGAGGAGCTACATTTTTGTAGTTATGTTACACCTCATTGTTGAGGTTGTGTAGGAATAGTGTGCCGTTGTCTAACAATTTATAGGGCATGGGACCCTCATTTAATTCTTGTCTAGTCATTTTAATTATTAACTATGGCCATGAGGCGAAGTACTATTTATTTAACTCATTTGAACTCTTGCATAGGGTCTGAGTATTTTATTTATCTCGGAGTTTAATCATGTTATTGTTTTTAGATGTGTTAACCTATTTTAAATCAGGAGTGACCGCATCGTTTGATGTGATTTCATCTCGAGGTAAGAAACAAAGATGCCTAGTTAGCGACGTATGCGCCAAGATTCTAGGGGGGCGGGGTGTTACAAAAGGTGGTATTAGAGCTCAGTCAGTAGCTCGTTGGGAAGAGTTTAGTCAGTACCTCGCCGATAAAACTCTAGACTAAGGCAAAAGGTGGTGCTAGTCTAGTGAGATGCTCACATAGAGCTTAGTCAGTATCTCAATTAGTTCATCAGTTAGTGGTTCAGTCAGCAAGTCACTAGACTAGAGTCTAGAGTATAGACTATGAACTATCAATCCTCCAGAAGAGTTGGGCAATAGGGACATTGCATACTTGGGTATAGGGAAAGGCTTTAGGTATAGCTTGGGTGTTCCCAAGATGGCATAGTGGATTATAATTGAAAGCTTTTAGGGCAAAAGCTAGATACTGATAACATGTGAAATGAAACACTTGTTTGGTTTGGACATGAGATCAGGAGGATCTTGTATCTTTGGATTTTATGTGGAATGAGATGCATAGGAATTCAAGAATATGAAGGAATCCTAAACTCGGAGAATAATCGACCATGTTTGGTGAGTGATCGATGGCTTTGGACGTACTTATTTTCCTATGCTTGGCTGATATGGGACGGTCAACTGTAGTGGGGCTTAAGAAGCCTTGGACATCACGACACTTGCAAAATTTTTTGGGTGTAGTAAAATCTCTAGGTAGAAGCCTATGTTAATGGGAAAGAGTGGCATGGGACGCTCAAACTTGGAGACATAGGTGGAAGCTTGGAATCTTACTATGCTAGTGTGCTATTTGTAATGTATGCCTGACTGTATGTATGATTGTTCGCTTACATACCTTACTTATGTGGAAGATTTCAATGTATATGTATTGTACATTTTTAAATTTTGGGACCAAATCTTGTATCCAAAAATGAACAATTCATTGTGAACTAGAAGCATAAACCAATAGGCTACCGGATAATGAGAACTTAGAAACATGAATTTAAATTCATGTTAATACAATGGAGATACATGCTCAAAGTATATACATGAGATTTCTTTAATCGATTGATAATGACTGAATGGATCTTTACTTGTAGATATATGTTGGATCTAAGAGACAAACAACTAGGATTGTCAAGTTCGATGAGACTAAAATGCAGGGGTAAAAGGCATAGGTTAACCAAGCTGAAGCTTAGGTTGGGCTAATGGGATGAGCTTACCAGACAAGCCATTGAGAAGATCATGATAGTATTGTCATTGCCACAAATGCAAGCACATGCAACACCAGAGCCATAGATACAGACCCTACCCTAGAAGCAGATACTGGTACAACAACCGACACACATGCTAAAGGTTCCAGTCCATTAGAGGGTGCAGAAAGAAATTGAGGACAAGGAACAAAGAATGATGTTGATTGAATTACAAAAAACTCTACCCATCTTAATTTGATGGTACATTTGATGGCATGGTTGTAGATCATTGGTACCAAGAGTTAGATGAGCACCTGGATGTGCTAGGGCTATAAGACCTTGCAGAATTCCATTGGCCACACATCAGTTGAAGGGACCAGCCAAGAGTTGGTGGCGAATATTGAAGACAAATCTGAACACCGACATTAGACATATGAACTAGGAAGAATTCCGAGTGATATTTTACGAGAAATTCTTTTTAGAAGCTACACACAAGTGCAGATGGAGTCTGAGTTCATCAAGTTGATGGTATTTGAGTATGAGGTCAAGTTTACTGAATTTGCTAAGTTTGCACCTAAATTAATCTGATACAAGAAAATGAAAGTTGCAAGTTTGCAGAAGGCCTGAAGATTGAGATTCGCAGAGTAGTGAAGCTAAAGACGACCCATACTTTTGGACATTGAGTTGATCGATTCGATGTGTATTTTCATATTTGAGTTAATGAATTATAAATAAAAATACATGATTTTATGGGAATTGTGTAGATTAATGTGTGTCTTAAATGGAAATATGCAATGTTTACAACAATTGTATTAATTAATGAGTGTATTAAATAAACAAATAAAATAAATAATGAATGATGGTAATATTAACAATAATAAATATTTTATAGTGGGAGTTTATTTGATAATGAAATGATTAATTGTTGCATGTACATATACATACATACATATAAACATATACACATACATACACACACACACACACACACACACACACACACACACACACACACACACACACACACACATATATATATATATATATATGTATATATATATGTGTGTGTGTGTGTGTGTGTGTGTGTGTGTGTGTGTGTGTGTGTAGTGATTTATATATAAATAAGATGAAAATTATAATAATCAGAGATAATGGCTTGGTTGGATAATAGCAAAAAGAAAGAAAGAAAAAAGAAATATAAGACGATAATCATGATGAGGTATATGATAAATGGAGATTTATAAAAGAAAAAACAATAATAATAAAGAGGATAATTGTATGAGTTGACTATTAATGCATGGAACCCACTATACTTAATGCATATATATGTGTGTGTGGATTGAATTGCTTCTCATCTCATCCCTCACATTCTCTTCTCAATTTGCACATCCGGGAAGGAAAGAAACAGAAGGAAAGAAACCAGAGAGAAGCAAAAAGAGAAGAAGAAAAGATAAAGAAAAGAGAATAACAAACGGAAAGAAAATCTATCTTCATTGTAAAGAGTCATTATTTTGGGTAACTTATTTTAAACTCTTTTTAATTCAAAATTGTTATGAAAGTTATGAATTAAAGTGTTTTTAGTGTAGTTTTCAATATAAGTGATAGTTTATTATGTGACCCAAAACTAGGGTATGTTTTCATTAGGAGTAAAACTACACAATATATATATATATATATATATATATATATCATTATGTTCAGGTCAATGAGTAGAACACTGGTACATAATTTATTAGTACCCAGGTTGGCCCTAGAAATTCATAGGGTAATTGAAAGTCGACATATAGGGGATATACTTATTGGCATTAAAATTTTAGTTGGCAAGTATTAAAATGTCAGAGTAAAATTTTGAACTCAACATTAAAATTAGAATTTTTGGATGTCAATGAATATATTAAAATTATCATTTATACAATTTGAAGATTAATGAATAAAAATGTATATAAAGTTATATATTATTAAATAATAGAAAAATGTCATATAATGATATATATATATATATATATATATATATATATATATATAATGTTATATAATATTATTAAATACTTATGGGAAAAAATACATAACATAGAAAATAATTAATTTTTTTTTCTATTTACTATACTAAACCACCAATTTTATGAAATGGCAGGCTATTGTATACCAAAAGTGGGACATGTGTCGATAACATAAATTTTTGCTATTTTGGGTTAGTATTAAGGGCTTAATTGCACCAATTGACCTTGTTGACCACATTGAACCTATCGTCATACAGGTCAGCGAGTGTTAGACTTGGTTAGGATTGATATAGTGACCAAAATTGATCAAATTTATAAATGGATCATAATTGACCAAATCTATCCTTTGATTGACCAAAGACCATAAAGCTTTGAGCCAAATTTCATGTACATATTAAGAAAATCCCATTGGTCATGTAGGATCAAACGTTAGTAGGATGTTAATCGGTCACAAAAGGAATACAAGGAGTTGAGCATCCTTGTGAGTAGTGTTTTCTAATTTACTACTTAGCTTATTATTCTGTTCAGAAATGAAATGTTATTACATATTGCAATGCATTTGCAATCTTTAAATGAATTTTTAAATGAAAATATGCACCGAATCTCAAGGTTTGATGGTGTGAGTTAGGGTATTGGATCTGGTAGAGCATTGAGGATTAGAAGTCGCTGTACCAGGGGTTAAGTGTTTTGCAAGTCTATCAATTGGCTCCCTCATTGACGATTTGAGGCCGCTGTTAGTTGCATAGCAGACTAATTATATTTTAGGTATTTTATGTATAATATGCATTTGTGTAATAGAAAAGTTAGTGTATTTGCTTATATTTAGTATAATATGTATTTAGAGCATTGTTGCATCATTTTAGCATGATTTAATGTTATCTCTAACATTTTTATATGAATATAATGCTCGAGAAAGGTTTTCAATGTTTGTGCAGGTTTAGAATGAA
>JAJIYU010011106.1:0-15529 GCA_030144865.1 Tinospora cordifolia
TTTTTAATGTTTTGGTGTGTATCTTATAAATTGTACTTGAGTTGTAATAATTTTATTTTTATTTATTTTTATATTTTAATTACTAAAAAAATTGAAAGGCAACCCGATAACCCAACCCAAACCGAACCAAACCGAACTATTTGGGTTGGTTTGGGTTGGGTTTTATATTTGCCAACCCGAACTGTTTGGGTTGGGTTACGGGTTTGCTCCTAACCCGAACCGAACTAACTCACGAACACCCCTACGCGGAACTACGATCTTTGGTTGCCGCATTGCTGGCTGCTGCATCCTAATTTACCAAATAGAGCACCCACAGGCCACAGGGAGATGTCTACATCCAGGACACCCCACTGTAGGTGTAGTTTAAGATAATTTTAATAATTAAATTATATAAAAAATTAATGTCTCTATCACATCTTCATTTTATTAAACATTTACTCATCAGATTATCTCTTTTAATAATTTATAATATATTTGACTATATTATATGAGTTTTACAATCACATTAACTTATTATTTAAATTATATATTATTTATAAAATATATATTATTTCAATAATACATATAATTTAAACTATTCACACTTAAATAAAAATTATATATAATTAATTATATTTTAAAATTATATTTTTATTTTTAAAATATTTAATTAAAATAACTTATATATTTATTTTTAAAATATCAATTTTTATTTTTAAAGAAACATTGTTTTTAAAAATTATTTGTATGTTTATTATTTAAAAATAATATTTATATATTATTTAAAAATATTTTCTATTTTTATTTAAAAACATAAAAAAAATGTATACATGTTGTTGCAGTTATTGCAATGACATGTATAAAAAAACTAAAAAAATTTAAATGGGGATTGCATCCTTCTCCACAAAAAAAATTAATTAAAAAAATAAAAAAATAGATTGAGCATTTGAATTTTTTCAAACACTCAATCCATTGCACCGTGATGGGCATCTATTCCACCAAACACTCCTTAAACAAGCGTTAAAGTTGCTCTTATACATCACATGTCGTCTACATGTTACATGCTAGGGTGGCAGCCGCCTTCTTTTTTTTTTTTTACTATTTTTTATTATATATTTTATTTAACACTTTTTAAGTTTATTTATAAATAATTAAATTATTTTTAATTAAGTATACTAAAATAACAATTTTATATTTTTGTTTATTAATATCTTAAAATAAAAACAAAAATAGCATGTATTCAAGTATTTACATAAAATTATGTACTTTATATTTTATTTATTAAATTTCTAAAATAAAATTTTAAAATAGTAAAAAATCAAAAAAATTAATTAGAAATAAATAAATATTTTTTAGAATATAATAATAATAATAATAATAATAAAATAAATATTTAATATGATTGTAAATTTCATCTATTAAACCTCCAAGAATGTAATTTATATTAGAAAAAAAAAATGTAACATAGGTGTCATAATAAAAAGTGTAATGGAATAATGATACAACAATGAAGTAGCACATCTATTATTATACCCATAAAGGATAATCCACTATAAATGTTGTTAAGAGAGACAAATGGATAAGAGGTACTTGAGTGTCCCTCTTTTATATATACTTAGCACATGTTAGAAACATGATTTTGGAGTATTAATAGTGTTTATAAAATTAAATAAAGTACATGACATAAAATGTTATTAAATACTTATATAAACTAACAAAATTATAAATTCACATGATAAGCAAACAATAACTTTTTTTAGTACGATAATTAACAATAACTACCATAATACAATTCACCAAAAGAAATTTTTATTAAATGTACGTGATTTTAAAAGGATGAATATATATATATATATATATAGTATTGTCTATTGCAATTGATTAAAGTAGTTATGCAATATAAAAATTATAATTTCTTATTTAAGACATAATAACACAAATCATTGTACATGTTGTTGATCTATAGATAACTTTAATTGCGTAAATTTAAGAAATAATAATATTTTTTTATCATGAACTAAAATTAATTATTTTTCATAATTTTTACATAAATTTATATAATTGTCATCATGATTTTTGTATGCTAAGATACCTATGGAATTCAAAAATAAATTATATATTAACTATTAATATGTCCTACTATAAAATTATAAGTAATATATATGTGTATCTTTCAAATGAACTATGACATAAAAATAATACCTTATATAATATTTATTGTTAAAAAATCATTTGTATATATGGTATTTTTTTCAAAGAAATATAATACAATAATTTCAATTTTTTTTAATAAAGAAGTTTAATATCTTTTATTTATCAAAATTAACAAAATTTTTGCAATTAGCATCTTAAGGTACACATTAAAAATTATATTAAAAAAACTCAATTTCCTCTTATCTGAAATATAAAGAAAACCAATTTATATCTTAGATTTAAAAGAAAAATAAATTTAATGTATTTAAAATTTGAACGAAGAAAAATATTAAGACAAAATGTTAAAGCAAAATTACACCAAAAGATAAAAAATATTAAGATAATGGCACAAATTAATTAATATGAAGTAAATAAAATAAAATATAATAAACTTTAGTTAAACAATTAAAGGTGGTTAAATAATTAAATTATTCATCAAATTCTCTTAAGCTAATTCGAGGCATATTACTACAAGAAATCTGCCAAACAACAATGTAAATCAGCATCAGATATTTATGGTAACTAAATATAGAAAAGACACATTTTGGTTGCTATTCTATTTCAAATTTAGAAATGTATACCTTTTGCTGCTAATTTATAACATATTGGCAATAGATAAAAGGTGAGTTGATTTATTCAAATTAAATTGTAACAAATTTGATATTCATTTCTAATTAGAAACGAACATTTTTGTCAGTTTTTAAATCTTTAATGAAATAGTAACAAAATATGTTATCATTGCAAATTTAATATATATTTTTATCTATTGCAATTTAGCAAGAGATTTGCAAGGGTTCTAAAGAAATAAGTTGAGCCTCGTAATTAATTTGATATTAGTTTCTAATTGGAAATAGAATTTTTCTGTTACTAAATTTGCAGCGAAATATACCTATTTTTTCAATGCAAGTAATTAGAAATAATTATTATCTATAAAATTAATATCTACTTTTAAATTGACTATTCTAAAAAATTACTAATGCACAAAATATAAAAACAAACTTTTATTTTTAAAAATATTTAAAAAAATAATATATTTTGAAGTATAAAAATTAAAAGCTATAGCATTGTTCAACTAGAATAATTTTTATATTAAACTAAAAAATATTAATTTAAGTTAAGAGATCTTATAGAAAATAACACTATTTTTGGTGGGAATGAATACTTATAATTTTAAAATAATTATAAAAATTATACTAATGCAAGTAACAATTGTAAGGTTAGTTAATAAAAAAAGCTAAATAATAAAAAAATGAATGTTTCTTGATATTCCTACAACTTTTATTTTGATTATTGATGTTTTTTGAGATTTGTTAGATCTTTACTTTAATAATGGATGAATGGGATGATGCCATGTATCATGAATCTAAGTAGGCTGATGTCTTAGAAAAATTGATGATCTCGAGACTTGTAATACCCTAAAAGTCTATAAGACTTTCACGTCGCTAGTGAACAGATAAAGTGGAATAACAAACTTAATAAAAGAATAAAAATGGCCAAAATACCTGAAAACCATATTAGAAGTCTAAATAAGTGTAAGAGTGATACTAACCCAAGAAGCACGAGAAATGACGAAGAAAGACGCTAAACACCAAAATTTCATTTTGGTGATTGCGGTCGGTCCTATAGTGACCACGGTCATTGCAGGAAAAACCCAAAAAACGAAGGGAAATACATCGTTCTGGTGACCGTGGTCGGTCCTATAGTGACCGCAGTTGGTCCTATAATGACCGCGGTAATTGCGGGAGAAACCCAGAAACGAAACAAGGAAGTCCATTTTGGTGACTGCGGTTCGTGTCTGAGTGACCGCAGTAATCACACGAAAAACCCAGAAATGAACAACGTGCACCAGTCTGTCCACCGCGGTAGTTGCACAGTAATCACGGTCATGCTACAGTGACCGCGGTAATTCGTTGATTTCTATATAAATGAAAAATGTGTAGAAACCCTAGATCTGGATTTCTGCCGCAAATCACTGATTTCTCTCTCAAGCTCTCACCAAACTTTCTCATCTCATTTCTTAAGTGTTCTTTTGAGTTCTAAGGGTGGTTTGAGCCCCTTCAAACCATTCTCTACCGTTTTCAAGCTCATATCCGCCAAGAACAACATCAACAAGGGTGGATTCGGGTTGAGGCAAGCTTGGAAAAGGTTTTGTGCTAAGGTAAATCTCGAAACCTTCTTGAGATCTTGTTTTCTTAGCGTTCTAAATCATTTTCCTCAAGTGTAAACTGTTTTTCGTTTAGTTATTGTGTCTTTTAAACTTAATGACCAAACATTGAGGTACTAAGCTCATGTCGCCGACCCCGACGATCGCGGCAATGCACATTGCCAAGGTAATGCGACGTGCACTGGTGTTCCTTTGTTTTGTTTTGATTTTGGGTGCATTTGGAACACAAGCACCAAAAACACAAACCTTAGGGTTTTGGTTATGCCATGAACGCCTTAGACTCACATGTTCTCATTATTTAAAAATCCTATAAATTGATAATTTGAGGCGTGCGCGATGAGGAGCAAGGCACAAGACTAAGGAGTACTAATGTGGGTATGATTTTCTTACTCCCTAGCCTTATCCAAATTTTGAATGCATAACATGATGTTTGGTTAGCTTAAGATATGTTTAGAAGCATGCTAGGACTTGCTTGATTGACTTTGTTTGGGCTTGACTTGGTGTATGTCTTTGATGCATGGGTGCCTGTGCCATAACATGCTAGATAGAGATTTCAATGAGATGATTTCCATGAATGGTTCATTGATGATCATGTATGACTTAGAATGACATGTACGACTAAAGAACATTAAATTAAGATTAATAACTCCACGTACTGGCACGGTGACCAACCTTAGGGTGTCATCGTGGGTGTCCCTACCCGAGCTGACTGCGACAACTGATTGTGTTTTCAAACGGAGAGTCACTGCGGACTTCTATCCTTAGACTGTGGTTCCGAAGGTAACCGACCCTTAGGCGTTACCCCCGGATTCGCTCCTGAACCACACAGGGGATACCGAGGGTTATGGACTCTTCCGGTCTTAGATAATAACAAAACAAGAAATTGTGTGAAACGCCTAATGTAATGAAAGCGATTGCATGTTTTGTATTTTTGTTTGTATAATGCTAGTGATGTATAGGGATGATCCACTGGGCTCTCGAGCTCACCCCACTTTTCTATTATAGGTGATTATTGATACTGTAGGAGCAGGCCAGCACACGGGATGCCTTTTTGGGTAGTGACCTCGCTGGGAGGTTGTTACAGTTTTTTTATGTTTTATTTGAGTTTACCGTTGTACCATTTTGTTGTAAATAATGTTTTAGTGTTTAAATTGAACTGGGCATGTGCCCTCTTTATCTTTGAACTGTTTCACATATAAATTGAGTATTTTGGAACTTAGGCCCATTAGGTCATATTTTATCTTCACACCATGCTTTGAAAATGAATTTGAAATGTTATTCCACTGCAAAGTATTTCACTTGGTCAAATATAATTTCACTATGAATTTATGAATGAAATGAATTCTGCTGTATGCATTTTTGATGAATTTCACATCTACTGAAAGTAACGATTATTTTGGTGGTCATTGTATATCTTAAATTTTAATTTCATAACCTGTTTAAAAGAAACGTATGAAACATGAGATTAAAAAAGAAAGAAAAAAGAACCACGTAGCCTCCGGCTCTCGGCGAACGACCAGATGACCTGACGTCTCCCGCCGAACAAACGAACAGGCGCGTCCTCTCCGCGCCCGACCCCAAGACACATCGTCGCAATAGAGACAGAAATAGATACTGGGAGCCGGGGTGCCACAAGACTCCTAAACTCACATGTTATATTGTTATTAATTTCTTATTACATTTATTTTTTAAATTAAAATAATATTACATATGAGTAATTAATTATAATCGATTTGTATAATACATGTGGTTTGATATTAATATATTTACTTCTTTGAACATATATGATTTACATAAAAAAAGTTAAATATATTTTATAATCAATTGTTAAATAATCAACCTTAAAATATGATAATTATAATAAATTTAATTGTCAAAATGAGCGCCATCACACATTATAGCATCAATTATAACAATAGTTGCACATAAATATTCTCTTTTGCATGGATTCATGCATTTCCTATGATCATTTCCAATGATCAAAAAAATAAATCAAACATCCATAATTAGTCACCAAGTGATCATTCCTAGATTCTCACAAATTAAACTCTTTGTTGTTTTGACTAAAATTAATTTGAAGTAGGCGACTTCAAACACATAGCATACAAAACATCAAAAACAACAAAAAAGAATTAACAAAAAAAGGCCCAAAATTTTATTAAACTGTGACAACCCATAATTTGATACACATAAATTTGTAAGTTCAATACATGTATTTTTATGAAATTTTAATGACAATACATGAGTTTTCTTAATTTTTTCTATTTTAAATTATTGATTGAAGAAAATTAGAATAATTGAAAAAAAAAATACAATTTGAGGAAAGAATATATAAAATTATAAGGGAAATATAATTTTTGGAGAAATATATTTTTTTGAAATTATTATTAAATTTTGGAATAATTATTAAATTTTTGAGAGAAAAATGTAATTTTTTTAGAATATTAAATTTTTTAAAAATAAATGCATTAATTATGAAAATGGGGGCCCGGGTCAGCCCAGGCCCTTGCGGGCCAAAAACCACACGGGCTAAACGATTGGTGCGGGTGAAAACGTTGGGGCCAGGCCAAACGGCTCGGGTGCTTAGCTCCCGAGCTTGGCGCATGGGTCGGCTCAGCCGTAATACCCCAGAATTTTGTCAAATAATTAAAAATAAATAAGTTTAATGAAATTAAATGAAATAAGTTAAGTGAAGTAATTTCAAAGATTTTAAGAAATCTTTGGGTACAAATTATGGGCTAGCAAATGAAAAATAATATGTTATAGAGATATAATAACATAAGATTTTTAGTGCAAAAATTGTACATATTTTGATATAGAAAAGTTATCCAAAAATAAAAAATAATATGAAATAGATGAAATATTGAGGTATAAAAATACATAAAAGAAATAAAAATAAAAAACCTTATTATATACTAATTTCAAAAAAATTGGTTAATTCACGTAGTCACACAAGAAATAGAAAATTGACAAGAAAAAAAAGCAATAAGTATAAAATAAATAGGCAAATAAAGCCTTAATTTGATATTTAAATAAAAATGTCAAATAAGTAGAGTTAATTATAAAAATTGATATTTAAGTAGGTCTTTAAAAAATAAATAAATAAGTAATAATTTAAAAAATATTTAATACAAAATCTGGGCATAATTTTAATTTGTAGCCTTGAAAAAATAAAATAAAAAAAATAATAGTATAAAAATATAAGATGAAAACAACAAATCTTATTACAAGGTTTATTATATAAGATTTATTAAATTTATTAGAGAAAGATTAGTAAGATTATTTAGTACATTAAATAATCAGTAAATTTATTTAATAAATTAAACGATATTATTGAATGCAAGAAAATTAGTAAGTTAATTTCATATATTAAAATATATTATGTGAAAACTTAGGCGTAATTTATTGTGTAGCATAATTGAATATATATATATATTTATTAAAGACAATAGAAATGAAAAATTTATTAGTTAAATTAATTAACAAACCCTGATTAACAAGTTATATATTTATGAGTTACAAAAGTAAAAGCGAGAAATATTGTTAATCAATTATTTAAGTAAATTATCTAATTAGCTAGTTGATTTAGATTTAATACATCACAAAAAAAAAATGAAAACAAAAATATAAAATTTACAATTTAATTGTACAATTGAAATATAATAGAAAAATAAATTAGAGACTGGAAAATTTTCAAAAAAATTTGGATAATATAAATAATAAGAAATTAAGATATTGAAAATAAAGAAAATCTCAAAATAAAAATATGAAAGTATTAGCAAGTTTATATTATATAGATATAGGTTGAAAAAAATTATCAATATATGAATTGCAAAAATTAACAATTAAATATGTGCATAAATATGATTTATATCAGTAAAATATAGTGAGCAAGAAAAGAAAAAAAAAAACAAAATACAGGCACACCGCCAGAAATATATATAGGAATAATTATATATGTATATGGATTGCTTTCAGAAAAAAAATAAAAAGTGGCACACTGAATTAAAAGAAAAGAAAAAAATAAAAATAAAATAAAATAAAAATTTGGTGGCACACCGCCCAAAAAGAAAATAAATAATAAATAAATAATAATAATAAAATAAAACAAATTCTAAATACTTGATCTTGCTAATTTATATGTAAGAAAAAATTGAAAAGTTGCCTTTGGACTTGCCATCCAAAGTTACCAATTTTAGCTCTCTCAAACTCTATATATAGGGGCCCAATGCTCACAATTCTTTCATCCCAGCAAGAACTGATACATACTTCTTGCTCTCTCTCTCTCTCCCCCTCTGCTTCCCTCTTAACATTCATTTTCATTTTGGGGTTGTTCTAAACAATAATTGGGATAGAAGTAACGAACTACTATAGAAATTTTGTAACAATTAGAGTTGAAGTAACAAAGTGCTACAAAATATTTTTCAACTGATTTGTTCAACAAAGGCGGAAGTGATTTCTCAAACCCCTATTCTACTTCGTCAGTTTAATACCATGTTAATGCATATTTAATTTTCGTTTGGTGTGTTTATTATGTTTGAATAACATGATTTATTTATTTAAAAAAAGAGATATATTTCAGATTTGCATGTGCACCATAAAATCATGTCATTATTAGATTATACACGTCTAGATTTATTTTAAAAAACAAAAAAAAAACATGATGCATACTAAGTGTTTGCTTTCATGTTTTAAATGTTTATATGTTGAAATTATTTTTATTTATTTTTCTTGAGCATGATTTATTTATGATCCATGATTATGGTATTTAAAGAAAGATGTTGAGATTAAGAACCACGTATTGTCACAATGAACATGAGGGTCATTATGGGTGTTCTTTACATGTGATTAGCTCACACAAGTGATGTCCCAAAATACTTGGAATATCGGTTAGGCCCTAAGTCTAATGAAATTTGACAAGAAAATGTCTTTTTACTCAAGGGAGATATTTTGATAAAGAACATCAAGGGCTTTAAAACCCTTTCAGTCTAATTTACAACTATAAACAAAATGTTGTTTGAAACGCTTAATGATTTACAAGTGTTTGAATTTGAATATATTATTAATGCTGAATTAGTAAATTAGTGGATTTGAAAAAGATCCACTTAGGCTATGCGCTCACCCCTTCTTTCTATTTTTCAGGAAATTGAATCACATGAAGATCTTGAATATCAGTTAATTTTTTTTTTCTTATGATTTAGAAAGTTTCTAATTTCTATGTAAGGGCGTGTAGCCCAAGTTTTGAATTTTCTACTGTAATAGTTTTTCTTTAAGATTGAATTATATAATCAATTTTATATAATTAATAAAGTTATGAATTTCTTGTATTATTGTCTTATTAAATTCATAAATTTGAGTTATGTACTCATAAATACAAATAAGGCATGAAATAATTGAAATAGAAAGTCAAGTTATGTACTTGTAAAGTAACACTGGCCCTGCCCGCCTTGTGGAAAAGTTCAAATTGAAAGTCTCGAGGGTTGGGGTGTTATAGCCTAACCCCTTCTTCTCCACCCCCTACCCCGTCCCCCCTTTTCAACTCGTTTTCCCTCCTTTTTTCCACAAATTTCACTGAAACCATGACAATCCATGGTTTTGAGCTGTTATCAGAGTTTTTGAGCAAAGATGTGATGTTGGCCATGAAGTTACCTTGCATGGCAACTCATCTGCCACATGGATGGCCATGTGGCAGCCCGTTTGCCATGTAAGGGAGCCTCATACATGCAACAAAAACCCATTTTGGAGCATTTTTTTAGTTTGAATGCCTTACCTTCACCTGTTCACATCTCCTTCACCTAAAGTCCGTTTTCTCTAAAACTAGGTTCATTTCAAAGCTCTCATACCCCTCTCAAAGAACCCCCAAACCTTTTGTCAAATCACACAACCAATAGAAAGGAAAAAGATTGTGAATGTGTGCTGGTCGTCATGGTTGTGAGCTGAAACTGTTGAAAAACAGTGTGGATCCAATTTTGAAGGGGTATTTACTAGTCCATCCGAGATCCAATCTTGAGGTAAAACCACTCATTTTCTTCCTTATCGTGTGTATTTGAATCTCCAAGTGATAGAAAATGGAAACTGAAATCCTAACCATGTTTTATAGAGTCTTGAAGTTGACTGGTTGCTCATTGTTTCAATAGTTTTAGTAGGAGATAGTTTTGGGAAGCGTTTTTAAGGTATCATTTGAAGTAGCTAAGAATATCCATTTGGATTGAAAATTGAGGTGTTTTAAACCTCACACCAGAGGCTACAAGAAGGTATAAACCCCAACCCCTAAGCCTCTGTATGCATAATTTTATGTTTATGCCAAGATGCCTAGTTACATGCAAATTTTTGGTACTTAGAAAATATTTTAAATTGTTAATATATGTGCTAAGTTGTAAGGTGAATTTAGAAATGCTTATAGCCATGGTTGCTTATTATTTTGAGATAAGATTTGAACCATAAATATTCTGGAATCTAAGCTATACAAAATATAGGGCCTCAAATCAGTTGAGCAATAGGCATTTAAAAAACCATAGGAAATTTGAAGTTTTGAACAATATGTTATATGACAAAAAAGTAGGAGACTAGTTGACTGACCAAACGTAGGTATTTTGAGCTGAAATTTGGTGCAGAGGTCACTGGACATGTCAAGATTGTGTATACCAAATTTCAACCCAATCTGAAATAGGTGATGGGGTCAATTGATGCACCATTTTACTGTCTGTCACATGAGATACGAGATTTCACAATCCTTGTTAATACACTTAAAAACCATAGCAAATGATGTCTAAAAATCATAATCTAAAATTTTGGTGAAGGTTTCATTAGTGTAGATGAGATTTGAAAAGTTTTGCTCAAATCTGACTTACAAATTGATCGCAGAAAAAATTAACAAATTTACTGCGCAAAGAGAGCAAATGCTTAAATTTGGACTAAGTATTGGAATTTGGGGATTTTTGCTTAATTGGCCCAATTTTGACATAGCATGACCCAATTGGACCCAAGTTAACCAAGAATAACCAAAATTGATCATGTTGACCAATTTTGACCAAGTTTGATTCGTTGATCAAGTTTAACCGACTGACCGGATTCGACTGAATCGGATTTGGGTCGATCGAGACTGATTAGGGATAATCGAGTATGGAATTAAGCCACATTCTATAAAGAACTGAAATTGAGTTTAAATAATAAAGACTTGAGTGAACACTACGGGACTAGGCCGATTGTTGACGAGACATTAGTGTGCGAGACTCGAGGTGAGTAGTTTGATTTAGATGTTTTCTATGACTTGTGTTCATTGCATGAAACTTGTATGAAATGACATGGTTTAAGTAGTTTCACGAGGTTGAGATATATCTAAATGATTTTGAAAAAAATTTGATATACACGGGTAATGAGACCATAGGCTCCAGGGCCGACCGTCGGGGTCAGGGTACATGATGTGATTAGGGTTAGACTCGAGGGCCAAGTATTGGGTTGAGGGCACATGATCGGTGCGCTTAGCTTCAGAACTCGCTCAAGTCATGACACTTGAAGGCCGAATGTCGGGTTTATGATATTCGATGAGTACGCCTAGCTCATGACCCGCTCGAGCAATGACTATAGGTTGGGTTTACTAATTTAACCCCAGCCTGGATATAATTTTTAACTAACATGTATTTGAAATATTTTTTGAAACTGATGTACTGTTCATAACTACTTTTATATTATACCATGCATTCAAATATTATATCATTTTTACTGCTCATGCATACATGCACTGTTTTGGAATGTTGGTTATGTTAACATGCTGGTCTTACTACTCACTGAACCACGTTGATTTTAGGCTCACTACTATATTAATATTTCAGGTTCTTTGGTGGCCGATAAATGGAAAGAGGTGGTGATTGCCTAGTTTTCTGATGATATTTGTTTGCTTTTCTTGGTTGTTTCGTTAGAGGTTGGTCATTCTTTTTGTATATGTATATATATATGGGGTCAACTGTGTATTTTGAACATGACAAATATGTAATATAATGATCACTCTCCGTTTGTTGTTTACTTTCACCCTGAGTCTTTCAATTATTTTGATATTGTTTGTTGTATAAGATTAGAGACGCTTAACAGTGGTTGGGTGAACTCGATATGGTGAGTGAGTTAGTTGGGCCATTGTCCTGGTCGGGCCGGCCTTTGGCCTAAGGAAGGGGTTCCGACACAAACAACACCCACTTCAACTAATTCTTCAAATAAAACCCAAATTCATAAAATCGAAAAAGGCCAATAATTGGAGAATAATAGTAGTTTTTTTTTTCCTTTTTTCTTTTTCTCAAACCAAAAAGAGCAAAAAATTTTATGAAACGACACGACCTTTAAATAATTGAAGGTTTTTACTCAAATTTAGCAACCTAACCAAAACACTACAATCTAAAAAAAGAAAAAGAAAAAAAAGAGAATCGAGGAAGAAAACCTCAAATTTTGAAATTTGTTTTACCACAATGTCTTCCTTGCAAAAAGTCTAGAGTACAAATTCACTAGTTGTTCTAACGATGCCATTGTGATATCTATATTGAACTTTGAGTGGACTAAAGGAGAGAACGAACATTCTTCAAAGAAGAAGAAAGACAATGAAGTTGCAAGGAAGGAGACGATTTGTTAAGAAGATGAAACCAAAAGAAGGAAATGATGAATAAAGACAAACAAAAAAGGGGAAATAAAGGAAATAATGAAGACAAACAAAATTGAAAAGAGAAAATAATTAAAAAACAAATATTTTTGAGGAAATTGTAAAAAATGTCACTTTTTTTTATGTAAATAACATATACTTAAGTGACTTTTCGAATATATTGTACGTGTACCATATAATGTTACATAATATCTGTAACACTTCGAAAATTTTGCGAATGCGTATGCGTTGCGATTAAAAATAAAAATAAAAAATAAAATATTATTTTATAAAAATGAGAATTTAAAATAACATAACAAAAATAAATAATAATAAAATAAAAATAAATAAATAAAAATATAAATTTTAGAATTAATAATACTTTAGAAAAAAAAAGATAAATAAAAATCTCAGAATTGGTTGAAAAAGAAAATAATATTAGTTGATCGAAAAAAAAATAAATCAAATAATGGTTGATTGATATATTAGTGGAAAAAGAAATAAAATGTTGAATTAAAAAATAAAGATTTAAATATTGGTTGATCAAAAGCTTGTTTGTTGGTTGAAAAAATATAATAAATAAATAAATAAATAAATAAAATAAAACTTATGTATTTAATTAAAAATTCATGATTTGTTCAAGAAATGAAGTTTGATTGAAAAAGAAAAAAATAATAGAATAAAAATTTTGGGTTTAGATTTTCGAAAAAAAATATTTTGGAAATACCACGATTTGGGCAAGGAAGCATCCGAAAAAAAAAACAAAAAAAAGAAATTTTTTAGAAATTTCGATGATCTGGATTTGGTTGATTCTGGAAGATGGTCAAATGAAGAAGAAATGAAGCAAGGGTTGGGCAGTGATAATCAACGAAAAAAAAAAAAAATCAAGTGCTCTGTTTTTGGGGTGATAAATGAACAAAGCAAAACAAAACTTAGGGCTTGATTTCGTTCTCAGATTTGGGGCGTTGAGTTGGTTTATTTGTGAAGATCAAAGAACGAACGAAGAAGAAAAATTTCAGATTTGGTTTGAGCTGAAATGAGGAAGAAGACGGTGCAAAGAGGGATTTTGTTTTTCTATGTTCTGTTTTTGGATGATCGGCAAGAATGAAGAACATAGGAAACGAAAGGAAAAATTTGATTTGAAATTTTTAGATCTAAAAAATTTCAGATCTGAACATTTTGGGTTGAGTTGCCGTGATTTTTGATGTGTTTTGATGAAGAAAAGGAGCTGCTGCTATGGAGGATGAAAAAGGGGTTGTTCGATGTGGGGTTTTGGCTTGGACGATCAGCAAGAACGCCGAGCTGAAATTTCACATTTGGAACTTCTGGCTCTGAAATTCTGCTACCGGTTTCGGGATGAAAACCAAAACCAGAAAAAAATTCTGGGTGTTGGGTGCGTGTTGGCCGTGATGTACAAACAATAAACCTAGATTTTTGGGTTCGTGAAGATGAACAACAACTTTCACATCTTGCTATCCGTTTTCGCACAAAGAAGAACGTGATTTGGGCGAACAACAAAGAAAGTGATTTGGGTTTTTGAGTTTGCTCGTCGCTGGCCATGGTGTGTGTGTGTGTGTGGCTGGCTCTGATGAACAAATATGAAGGAAAACCAACCAGTGTTACAAAATAAAATCTAGAATACTTCAAAATAGAGAAAAGAAAAACTTGTGTATTAATGAACACTGGTGGCCTATTTATATAGGCAAATATATAACTAACTCATAAACAAAATAGGAAGCACGAATGGCATAATCTCTTAAATGTAGGAAGCATAAACACATGTTCTGTAGATATTTTAAACTAATTCAATCTCCTAAAGATTTGCTCCACAACAACTAAACTCCTAAGAAATATCCACAACTAGCTAAGTAAATAATTGAAAATAACTGAAAAATTACCCTAACAAACCTTCCCTTAAACCGAAAATTTGCTAATGTTCAATTTAAATCATCAACTGTATCTAATGAACAAATACCCAACAGTCTTCTAAGCTTCTTGAAAGATTCCACCATAAGTGATTTCGTAAATATGTCTGCTACTTGATCTCTACTTCTGCAATATATCAACTCAATTACACCATCATTATTAAGATCCCTTAAGAAATAAAACTTCACATCAATATGCTTGCATCTCCCATGCTGCACTGGATTCTTCGAGAGTTTGATTGTCGAATTGTTATCACAGAAGATTTTTGTAGCCTCTAATTGCTTGAACTTCAACTGTTCAAGTATTCTTCTCAGCCAAATTGCTTGACAAACGCAGGCTGTTGCAGCAACGAATTCAGCCTCTGTGCTTGACAAAGTGACAATTGACTGCTTCTTGGATGCCCATGAAACTGCAGCTGTTTCCAATATAAAAACATAACCTGAAGTGCTTTTTCGATCATCCTGATCCCTTGCATAATCACTGTCAGTGAAACCCAAGAGATTAGACTTTATACCTTTTGCATAAAATAGCCCAAAATCTTTGGTTCCTTGCAAGTAGCGAAGGATTCTCTTGGCAGCTATTAAATGAATTTCTGAAGGATTCTCCATGTATCTGCTGATTATGCTTACTGAATACATAATGTC
>JAJIYU010011107.1:0-15601 GCA_030144865.1 Tinospora cordifolia
CATTCTAAAAATCTGATAATTACTCCAAAAATTTATAAATCCATCCTATAAATTATTTTCCTCAAGAAAACACATTTTCCTAATATTTCATTGTGTTTTCTCCTTAAAATTATATTTTCTTGAATTATTTCCATTTCCTTTAATAATAAATCCGAGATTGAGAAAAATAGGAAAAAATCTTGTATTTTCTCATTATAATTCCAGGAAATATATTGAGTACATGTATGTCGGACCCGTCGTTCCGATGTTAAAAATGTGGGTCGTCACACATTCAATCATCATATTGCATGACCAAGAGAGTATACTCTGTAGTTGCGTCTTGTACGATCTTCTACATCAGAAATCGAAAGTCATTTTCCTGTTTGAGAGAGTATGCTCTGTAGTTGCGTTTTGTACGATCTTCTACATCAGAAATCGAAAATTTGTGCTTCCGTTGATTTATCATGTTATACTGTGGTATGTTCAATTTCTATTGAAAATATTTATCTACTATGCTCTTGCACACAAAAGTCAACTTAAATGAGATTTCAACCACGTACCGGTATGGGAGACTTTCTGTGTTCCATGTAGAATTGGAACTGGCTGTCAATACTGACACCAGTATGGAACGGGTTTCAAGAATGATCCCACTAGAAATGGGTTTGAGTTTCATAATTGATCTTTCTCCCTAGATCTGGAGCACAGAGGGTATTCCCGTTCAGTTTAAATTACGACTGAATTAATATATTGGTTGAACCAAATTAATCTCTGAAAGTGTTTGATCTGCTTGAATTGTCTGGTTGGAATAATGGTTTAAATAGATGGAATGATTCACTCGGCTTCTTAGCTCACCCCCCCTATTTTTCACAACAGGAAATTAATCAGCTTGCGAGGATATTTACCCATTGAATGTTTTTATTTATTTCAATGTAGGGCACATCGGCCCAAGTGAAATCATGTATTTTCAGCTTTGAATTTATTTTTCGCTGTAATGAATTATTATACTCAGAATTGTCGAATGAATAAATGAAGAATTTTATTTACCATGATGTCATTTTGTACATAGACTAATGTACACAGGAACTCTATTGCATTTGGGGTCTAAGAAGAAGAAAATGTAACACGGGCCCATCTCCCGGGCATCCCAAGATTTTTGATCAAAGAGAATTGAACCGTCAGATGACGTGGAAGATGGGACTTGGGAGGCGGGGTGTTACAGGAGTACTTGATAAGGATGGCATTGACTTATTCAAAACACAAGTAACTTTTTCAATTTCGAGGATGAAATTTCTTTTAAGGGGGCTAAGTTGTAATACTTAAAAGATTTCAAAAATCTTTGAACTAAATAATTAATTATATGAATATTAGAATTATAAGTAAATAATTTTCATATATCAGAAATCTCATGGATGAAAAGGATAAATCAAAAGAAGGCACATGAAAAATAGGGTTTAAAAGTCTCGAATAACATAGACTTTGAAGACTAAACTTATGGATGCTAAAAACAATTTGATTCTCCAAGCTATTAATAATCGAGGGTAAAAGAGTTATTTACACTTAATATGGCCCATACAAGCCCATGGTAAAGCTACATGAACACTTATATCCACCTATGATCAATTTTGACCACCTAGAGAGAAACGATAAGTTTGCCACCTAGGGTTAAAATTGTCTTTTACACCAAACGTAATTGATAGAAATTCATAGAAATGATATTTGGGCAAACATAATCATAAATGATAAAAATAAGGATTTGAATAAGAATTTATGAAATGTACGGTGTCAATAATGTCATAAGTGATTATCCAAAAATTAGAATTTTAACGAATTAAACAGAGGCATGTGGCAGGCATGCGTGAGGCATTTCACGAGATTAAAAGACACCAAAGACCATGAAAACATCACAAAAATATTGTGCCACCAAGGAGGGAATAAAATTCCAAATTTTGAAGTTTAAATTCATATATTATTTATAATGTTATTGTGTGCTACGATTAAAAGGAAGATTTAAATTAACTAATGATAAGAGAGATTTACTCACATTATCACCATACGGGACAACATATCAATGGAATGAGAGTAGATTTGGTATTGAAAAAGTTTTCAAAAGGACATGATTGACTAAGATACCCTATATTGAAAAATAGGGTAAGATTTTTAATATTATGGGAATTTTGGGATATCCTCAAAAAAACCCTAGTTGTCACACCCATTCTCCACTTTGCTCACACTTTAACCATGACTATACATGCCCAAGAAAACAACCCAAAAGACATCCCCCCAAGCCCACACAAACTAAGGAACACCCACTCAAACCCTACATTATGTGTAAACAAACCATGCTGTCAACCTAAGCATCAAGATCATCTTTCTCGCTTGATTTCTTCCTTGATTTTGCAACCTAAGACATCCAAAATAACAGGTAAAATAAAGGGAGAAGACAACCAAGAAGAAGAACTAAGTAGAAGTTTGAAACTTTGAGGTAAAACCCTAATTGTGGTAGTCATCATATGCACTCACATGGACCCTTTTTGGGTGAGTTTTAGGGCCAAAATTGTAACCCTTTTAACCATGGGAAAAGCACCTTAAAACAACTAGAAAAAGGGCTAAGAAAGAAGGGGAGGATTGTTGAATATAAAAGGTCAATGGTATGGCCTTCTAAGATATCATGTAGGCTTGGAAACATATATGGAAACATGGAAAAATGAAGGGGATGTTTATGCACACCTAAGTGTTGAATGTGTTCAACCTTAAATGTGGCCGAAAAATCCTCTCATTAACCTTGAAGACACTTTGAGAATATAACATGTAGATTAAGTAACCAAGTGTTAAACCATATAAAATGACAACAAACTATGTATATTAACATAGGATTTGGCTATAGTTCCATGCAATGAATGCATATTGAACGTGGATGAGAGCATCTAAGGGTTTCAAACACACTCAAAATGTTTTTTGAAAAGTCATAACTAATGACTCCTCAAGGATGAAAGTGAGTTGGCCAAGTCCAACACATGAAACAAGTTCAAGGTGTAGAAAGGATAAGAAGATTGAATGGTGCAATGTTCATGGCCAAAACTCTTGGAATAAGAATTAAAACATTTAGAATATAGGATAAAACACAAAAATGAAATTTTAATGTTTTAGGGTATTTTTTAGAGAATCAGGTAACACTACACAAAAATTGAGGAAGAACCTAGAAGCTATGACAGATAGAAGTGGACTCCTTGCTCATTTGTATTATTTTAGATTAGAATAGTAAATGTCGCTAATGATTTTGTTTTTCAAATTGACTTGTTTTGACCATGCTTGTAATTTGTTTGATTGTTTGATTACATGACTACAGTTCCATATTTTGTCTCACTAAAATTAGAACATTAAGATTTACAACTACATAACAACATGATGTATTCGTATCTAATTCCATAGGTATTATCCCTAGTTAGTTGGTCTCAGTGAATTATACTCGTATTTGCTATAGTTACTAGGTATAACACCACTCTTGTATATGATTACTATTCAAACCTTGTTATGGGTTTACTCATGTGCATGAGCCCTACCTTACGAAGTGTATTTGGCAATCAATGCATTTACTGGGGAGGTCTCCTTAGAAGTTGATGCTCACCCTTGAAGAATCCTTAGATTGAACTCTAAATTGATGGATGTCATATCCAAGAAAGAGAAATACTGAGGATCGTCCTTTCGGTCTTAATGGCAACCTTAAAAAATGAAGCGTTTGCAATACCTGATATTTAAAAATGGCTTTACATTTGTTATTTTAATCAAAATAATGCACGTAATGTGTTTAAGGTAATTCACTAGGCTCATTTGAACTCACCGTTTCTCTTTTACTTTCAAGAGCTTATTGACTGGTGTGGCATTAGAGAACACATCTAGGTGAGTATTGGTAAGTATCCCACTGATGGGGTGACATGGAGAACTCAGCTTATGACTAACCAATTTGCTTAGGATTTCTTTTCAACATTTTATCATTTTATTTTCTCAGTTTAAGTTGTACTAGCCCATGGGCCCTACTTATTAATATTTTGGCATTTGGTACCTTTTTTATTACTCTCTTAAAGCATTCACCATGAGTTTAGTATTTCCATGCCTCATATGTTTTCATGGTATTTATTGGATAGTGGTTTTCTTAATTTGGGAACTCATATAACATGTTGACCATTGACCATACACTTGAAAACCACAACATGGAAATCCTCAGAGGTTATGTTTCATAATACATATGATGGCCTTGTAATGGCCTAATGTGTTGTACTTAATATGACATCATGGTTAGGGAATGGGGTGTGGGATATGGTTTTGAGTCATTTTGACAATGCAACATCCCATCTCCTAATTGACCCACTTGTTAAATGAAGTGTATTTTAAAATAAAATGCTAGCACTCAATGTCATTTTTGTAATTTGGCCTTAGTGCATGGGTGATCAAAAGACTGGTGTTACATAGAGTCTTAAAGATATGTTTTGAGCATGTATATTAGACTTTAGCAGATGCTAGGAAGATCACATTTCTCTACGTGATTTCACTTATAACAACAATTCTCAATCTACAATCAACATGGCACCTTTTAAGACCACAAAAAACCATGTTGATTTTCAACCTATTGGTTTGAAATAGGAGATGAAACAATCTTAAGGTCAGATTTCTTTCAAGAGTGAATGGACAAGCTTGATGAAATTTTTTAGAAGCTGAAGATGTTCATGACTTACAAACAATGCCAATAGTCAAAGAAAGGTCTGGGGGATTCAATGTGGGCGTTCATGTGTTATTAAACATTTCACCTAAAAAAGGGCATATTAGGTTCAGGATTTAGAGTAAAATTGCTCCCAGATTTATTGGCCCTATTTGAAATCATTGAAAAGATTGGTCATGTGGTGTATCATTTGGCATTAACCACAATACCCCAAAAATTTGTACGATAATTCGATAAATTAAATTAATAAATTGAGAAAAATTGACTTTTGAATTTTGTGGGAATTTTGGTCCAAATCTAAACAAAAGTGCAAAAAGCTAAAAAAAGGAAAAAAAATTGCACGTGACTACCTTGATAACCATTCTTGTTACCACAGTAGTGCATCTAATTTTACAAAAAAAACATAGAAAATCCACTAAAAAGAGTTTCCAAAAGCCCTGAAACCCTAATTTCTAATTCTTGTGTGTGAATTTAAAGAATTGACAAGTTTCATGTATTGGGAACACTCCAAACTTATCAATTCCTACCCATTTGACCTCTATATGAACCCTACACCTCTCCCAATTCTCTTCATCTCAGCGAGAATTGGAATAGTCCCTTCTTACTCTCTCTACCTTCCTCTTAGCATCTCTGTTTTTCTTTAGATGTTCTAAACAACTATTAGAGTAGTAGTAATAAAGTTTTGTACAAATTCTATGCTAGAAGGAGACTTAATAAAGGAACTTGAGGACTAAAGCTATTTGAGGTGGAAGTGAATTAAAGATGGATTAAACTATTTGAGGTGGAAATGAATTCTAAATTTTACTTCATTATTTTGACTTCAATAAAATGTTCATGTGCGATTATGCTTGAATATGCATGCTTTATGTTGAAACAATCATACATGCTATGCCTAGAGGTCACATGCTTATGTTTGCATGAATAAAGATGCATGCTATGTGATGATATGATCCATGTTACATTGTTACCATGCTTACATATTTAATTTCTAAATTGTGTTTGTTTGTTTTCATGAATGTTATATTTTACACTAAATAGAAAGATTAATTAAGATTATAACCACGTATTAGCACAGTTTCCTATACGGGATTATTGTGGGAGTTCTTAAGATTGGAATGATGGAGTTTGTCCCTAGTTCACATGGGTAAGACCCAAAGTCTCGAATAATGGGTTAGACCCTAGGTCCATTGGAAACTGGCATAAAGATTGTTCTTTTCCTCTTTGACATGAATTTCAATAAGAACACCGAGACTGATCCCTTTCAGTCTTAACTACAATTGTTATACAAGTAATTGATTGAATCATGTAAGATTTAAAAGTGTTTGACATTTATGTCTTATTTGTTGAAATAATGACTTAAATATTTGGAATGATCTCTTAGGCTTTGAGCTCACCTCTTTTCTTTAATCTTTCAGGAAATTGATAAATCAAGGCTACATGAGAGTTACTTAGAATATTTTTCTTAGGAATTTAATTAAATTGTACGGCATGTTGGCCTAATTTTGTTATTTGAGATTGTAATGCCCCGCCTCCCTCGAATTCTCTATGCGTGGACCACAACACTCTACCAAGGCGGGCCAACATTACTTTATTTCATTTTTTTCCATTTCAGTCTCAAGTCTCAGGGATTTCCTGAGCAACATTAACTCATAACATTTTTCAATAAGATATCAAGATATCATGAAGAAAGATGATTCAATATTATTAATTCAATCCAAAGGTACAAACCCTTATTTGTTTGTTACAGCAAAAATAATCTCAAATAACAAAATTTGGGCTAACATGCCCTATAATTAAATAATTTCTAAGAAATATTATCTATATGACATTTTGTGCTATCTATTTGTCAATTCCCTGAAAATGTTGGAAGAACGAAGGGTGAGCACAAAGCAGTGGATCATTCTAAATATTTAAGTCATTATTTTAACAAATAAGACATACACGTCAAATACTTCCTAACGTTACATGATTCAATCAATTACTTGTTTAACACTGGTAATTAAGACCAAAAGGAGTCAACCTTGGTGTTCTTATCAAAATTCATATCAAAGGAAGAAAGGGCAATCTTTATGCCAGTTTCTAATGGATCTAGGGTCTAACCCATTATTCGAGACTTTGGATCTTACCTGTGTGAACTAGGGACAAACCTCGTCATTCCAATCTTAACAACACTCACAGTAATCCCCTTTGGGACAATGCGTTGGTACATGGTTATAATCTTAATTAATCTTTTTATTAAGTATAAAACATAGCACTCATGAATATACACTAGCATAATTTAGAAATTTAACATGTGAGCATAGTAACAACATAGCATTATGATATCATCACATAACATGCATCTTTATTTATGCATAAACCTAAGCATGTGACATCTAGGCATAGCATGTATAATTATTTCAACATAAAGCATGCATATTCAATTACAATCACACATAAACATCTTATTAAAATCAAAATAATAAAGTAAAATTCAGAATTCACTTTCACCTCAAATAGTTTTAATCCTTAAGCTCCTCTGCCGAATCTCTTTCTAGCATAGAATTTGCGTAGAGCTTTGCTATTACTATTCTAATTGTCGTTTAGACAGCTAAAGAAAGAAAGTGATGCCAAGAGGGAGGTAAGAGAGCAAAAAGGAACTTGTATAGTTCTTGTTGGGATGAAGAGAATGGTGCTCATGCTTGAGTTTATTTAGAGTTCTAATGGGTATAAATTGACAAGTTCGAGATGTCTTCATTGTAGAAACATTTCTAAAACTCTTCTATTTGCATTTTATTTGTTTCCTATGCATAAAAATTAGTAAGTAAAGGTTTTAAAAGTTGCTAAAACATTCTTTTGGGTTGATTTTATTTTAGAAACCTTTCTAATTCTCTATTTTACTTATTTCCCAAGCACATATATTAGTAAGTAATTATTTTAGAAGTTGTTAATACATTTTTTTGAGTTGATTTTATTTTAGAAACCTTTCTAATTCTCTATTTTTTTTCTTGTTCCCCGAGTTCATATAATAGCATTTGATGTTTTTAGAAGTTGCTAATACGTTCTTTTGGGTAATTTCATGGTAATACCTTTCTAATTCTTGTTTTCTTTTTGAGAAGAGAATGAGGGTTTTGGAAAATATAGATTTTTAGTAACTTCCTTGGTTATTTCGTTTCTTGTTTAGTTTAAAATTTCAAATTTTAAACTCTAATGTGGGGGTGCTACTTTTGAGTACATTTAATGTCCCAATCTTATTTATTAATTAGCACCCAGGCCCACGCTATGCACACATTAACGTCCCTAGTTATTTTAACTATTGAGCCCACTACTCATATCATAAGCTCTTATTTTGGCCTTTGATTTAAATCTTTTTTTAATAATTTTTCTAATCATTTGGGTGTTCGTTTATGTTCGGACCCCTTCCTTAGGAAGAAAGACGAACTGACTAACACAGTATTCTGATAAACCCTCTCCCAACCAAAGCTCGTTCGAACACTGTTAAGCCTCTTCATAACACTATACACAATATTATCGAAGTAATCATAAGAAATGTGAAAGCAACTAGAACAAATAATCACATTAAATTGTTTTTAAGATAAACAAAAGTCAACTATATATACAATCTCTTAAATGTAGCAGAATAACTTAAAATGCTATAGTAGTAGACAAATTTGGTCCACATCGGCTCAGTGAGTAATGTAACCTAATCTATAACTTAGAACAAAAATTCTAGAAAAATAATGTTATGTATATATGCACAATAATAATAATGAAAATGGGTGCAATAGTTAATGAATGTTAAATTCACAATGTAGTCGTGCACCTTCCATTTTGAAAATGGTTTTAACGCTGAAAACACATGTCGAAATTTCAATAGCCTACAAGGCAATAATAAATCCGCTCAAGCGAGTGTACCCGACGGTTAGGCGTACTCTCATATCATATCATGGGGATTCGCCAACTCAGACCTGCCCAGACCATACCTCCAAGTACGACAGGCACTTATTCTCAATGCTTTACCAAATTCAATACCCTAACCAGAACTCAAAGCTCGAGACTCGATGCCCATTTTCATTTAAAAACTCGTTTAAAGATTGTAAATGCATTTCAATATGTAATACATTTCATTTATAAATAGAATAACAAGTTAAGTGATAAATTAGAAAACAATACTCACAAGGATGCTCAGCTCCTCGTATTCCTCTAGTAACCGGTCGCCTCCCGCTGACATTTGATCATGCATGATCAACTTAGTTTCTTAATATCTATATGAAACTTGGCTTAAATCTAACTTTATGTTCCTTGGTCAATCAAAGGATTGACTCGATCAATTGTAGTCTGGTTATGTATTTGGTCAATTTTGGTCAGTACAATCAATTCTAATCAAGCTTAATACTCGCTGACCTATATGATTGACAGGGTTAGTGGGTCAACAAAATCAATTTGTGCCAATAAGCCCTTAATATTGATCCAAAATACAAAAAAAAACTTATATTGTCTACATGTGTCCCACCTTTGAAACACAATAACCAACCATTTTTATAAGTTTGGTGGTTCAATAAAGTAAATAAGAAGATTTTAATTATTTCCTATGTTACACATTTTTTTCAATAAATATTACATAATATTATATAATATTATATAACATTTTTTATTATTTAATATTATTTTACCATGAATACATTTTTCTCTATATTTATTAATTAATCATCAAATCGCATAAATGTGAATTTAATATATTAATTGACCTCCAAAAATTTTAATTTGTGTCATTGAGTTCAAAATTTTATTCAGGAAATTTTAGTACCTACCAACTAAAATTCTAGTGTTAATGAGTATACCCCCTATATGTCAACTTCTTACTACCACATAAATTCCTAGGGTCCCCTATATGTATTTCGATTTACCATGCACATTAATTTATACAATTCTCTAGAATCATGTATTTTCATTTATAATTCATTAATTGATACATAAAAATACAAGTTGAACCTGTCAACTTAATGTCCAAAAATACAGGTCGGTACAGTCTCTCCCCCTTAGAACAAATTGCATCCTCGAAATTTACTAAGATAACAAAAATCAAGAAGTGACTCTTATAATCTCAAGGAAATGACTCGTCATGTAATATTCTCGTTCTCAAGTGTCTTGTTTGGCACCATAAAATTGCCAACGTATACGTACCATCGATATCTTCTTGTTGCACAGTTTCTTCACGGCTCATTCAATGATAGCTACCAGAACCTCTTCATAAGTACAATCTTCTTGCAAATCAACATGTCTCCAATCTAACACGTGTGAGGGGTCGAGGTAGTACTTCCTCAACATTGACACCTGAAATACATTGTGTACTTATGCTAACTGAGACGGCAATGCCAATCGGTAAGCAACAGAATGTATCCTCTCAAGGATCTCAAAAGGTCCAAAATATCTCAGAGCGAGTTTCCCTAAAACACCAAAATGAGTTTGCCGCTTCCAAGGAGAAATCTAAAGTAGTACATGGTCACCAACGTCAAACTCAAGGATCTTCCTTCAATTATCTACAAAACTCTTCTATTGATCCTAAGCCACCTTCATGTTCTAATGAATCTGTTGAATTTTTTCATTCTACTCCTGTACAAAAGTAGGGCCCAAAACAGCTATGTTACCAACCTCGGCCCAACAAGCTGGCAATCAGCAAGGTCAACCATATAATGCCTCAAATGGTGCCATGTCGATACTCATCTGGTAGTTGTTATTATATGCAAACGCACACAATGCCAAATGATCCTCTCAGCTACCACCAAAATCAAAAACACATACACGGAGCATATCCCTCAAAAATTGGATCACTTTCTCAAACTGACCATTAGTCTGTGGATGGAAGGTTGTGCTCGTTACTCTAGTCCCTAACTGACTCTACAAGCTCTACCAAAAATGGAACATAAACTGAGCATCTCTACGAGACATAATGGAACCTAGGACCCCATGTAATCTCACGATCTCACGGATATGCAATCAACTCAACCTCTCAATCGAATCTCTAGTATGAATCAGGAGGAAATGAGCAGACTTAGTCAGTCTGTCCACAATAACCCAAATAGTATCGTGTCTCCGCTGAGTTCAGGGTAATCCCATCACAAAATCCATAGTAATGTGCTCCCATTTTCGCTCAGTAACAGGTAAGGGTTGTAGTAAACCACTGGGTCTCTGGTGCTCAACCTTAATTTGCTGGCACATGTCACATCTCTACACAAACGCCACAATATTTCGCTTCATCCCCGGCTACCAATAAGTATGTCAAACATCATGATACATCTTACTGGTGCTTGAATGAACGGTATACCTCGAGCAGTGCAACTCTGCTAGTACTCCCTATCTCAAGCAAGGGTCATTTGGTACCCACAATCATCCCCTGAACCTTAGTGCACCATCACTGTCACTCAACTACTCCACACGAGAATTGTCGTCTGCCCACTCCCGATATATCACATAATTAATGTCATGAGGTTGTACCTCCATGATCTCAACAAGCAGCACCGGCTGGGCTCTCATCTATGCACTAACTCTAGTCTCAGTTGAAGTCTCATGGATACTCATCACTATCACATAATCAATTGTCCTCCACTCCTGAGACATATGTCTAGCCACATAAGCAGTCTCGACTTGTACTCTACTTAGCGCATCAATCACTAAGTTGGCTTTTTCGGGATGGTACTCAATGGTAAAGTCATAATCCTTAAATAGCTCCATCCATCTCCTCTACCTCATATTTAAATATCTCTAAGAAAATAAGTACTTGTGGCTCTTATGATCAAAATAAAGCATGAAATGCTCACCATACAAATTGTGTCGCCACATCTTGAGTGCAAACATCATTCCTACCAGCTCTAAGTCATGGACAGGGTAATTTTTCTCATGCACCTTCAACTATCATGAGACATAAGAAATCACTCAGTCTCCCTGCATTAGCACACACCCAAGGCCGGTCCTACATGCATCTATATAAATCAACAACTCACGGCCGAGTTCAGGTAACATAAGTACTGGAGCAAATGTCAAATGGTTCTTCAGCTCAAGAAAAGCCTCTTCACACTTATCTGTCCATACGAACGACACATCCTTCTAAGTAAGTTCAGTTATTGGTGTAGCAATCCTTGAGGAATTTTGCACAAATCTGCGATAATAGCCTGTTAGACCCAGAAAAGTATGGATCTCCGTCACTGTGGTAGGTCTCAGCCAACTAATAATAGTCTCAACCTGAGCCGAATCAACAAAAATACCATCGACTCCTACCACATGGCCTAAGAATCAGACCTCGATCAACCAGAACTCGCACTTGCTAAACTTAGCATACATGCGGTGATCTCGAAGAGTTTGTAGTGCAATCTTCAAATTCTCATTGTGTTTCTTCCTTAGTCTTTGAGTAAATAAGAATGTAATCAATAAACATAACAACAAAGGAGTTGAGATAGGGATGAAAGGCCGTCTCTTGCACAAATTCTCATACTGCCCATAACAAGTCTGAAAGGCCGTCTTTGGTACATCCTCTCCCCTGACCGTCAATTGACGGTACCCAGGCCTTAGATCTATCTTTGAAAACATAGTGGCAACTCTAAGCTGGTCAAACAAGTCATCCAATGTGTGGAAGAAGGTATTTTTTCTTTACCATCACCTTGTTCAACTGTTGATAGTCAATATACAAACAGAGGCTCCCATCTTTCTTCCTCACAAACAATGCTGGAACTCCTCACAAACACCCCAAGGTGACACACTAGGGGTAATAAAATTCTTACTCATCAATTCTTTTAGCTAGACCTTCAACTCCTACAATTCTTTAGGCGTCATTCAATAAGGAGGAATCAAAATGAGCTGTCCCTGGAATAACCTCAATAATGAACTCGATTTCCCATTTAGGAGGTAAGCCAGGTAGAACCTCAAGAAACACATCAGGAAACTCTCTAGCAATAGGATCATCAATACTCTCCTGTGAAGATCCCTCATTTATGGTGGTTAAATTGGCTAGAGTATCGATCTCATTCTAAGTCACCATTCTACCTCGAGTTCTCGATCTATTAGAAGCACTACCCTGAAAGATAATAACAGGTTGCCCTGGTATCTGAAACACCACCCTCTTGGCGAAATAGTTGACATATGCATGGTACGCAGCTAGCCAATCCATCCCAAGTATGGCATCAAACTCTAGGAGCTCTAACACTCGAAGGTCAATAATGGTCTCCATATATCCTAGTCTCAACACACAACCCTCATAAATCAGGTTAGGGTAAATGCGCTCCCTAGCTACAATACTCAACATGAGTCAGGTAGATGACCTAAGAGGTTCAAGTTCCAATTTGTCTACGACAGGTCCATAGATGAATGATAAAGTAGAGTCGGCATCAACCAATACATATAAGGTAGAATCTAGAATAGAAACGGTACCTTCTACCAATGTCATGGTAGCCTCTAGTCAAGTTGTGTGATGGCTTATGCTCTCCTTCGAGTGATGGTAGTAGTGGGTATAGTGGAAGCTAGGACAAGCATAGGACAATCATATCATTTGTGGCCTGGCTGACCACACGAATAACATATAATCTAACACCACTAACCAGCTCGATATGCCTGACCTAACCCATAGCCTCTATATCCTGAGTCTCGGCCTCTACCTCGAGCCCCATACTGAGTCAGTGGTTGTCCCAACAACTGATATGTCTGAAATGGGGTAGCAAAAATTGAGACTACGGGAGATGGCTGACTCTACTCCCCTCTAGATTGTACCCTTGGGTATTTCCTCTTCCTTTGGCATCTACTTGCACGAGATCCACCATGATAACTACCTTGAGTTAATGATTGTGCCTATAACTGCGGCTGTGTCTGTATGGTGGCAACTTGTACAATTTGGATCATCAGGTGCTTATCTCTCCCATCAGTCTTGAACTATAGCGCCTGCCTCCGGATGGTCTTAAGAGTAGCCTCAGTAGATGTCAATGTCACTTGCCTAATATTGGCCCTCAACCCTCGATGGAAAAATTCTGCTCTCTCCCTTGGGTTACCCACTAACTCAAGTACACAAGCCTCTAATCAGAGAAATTTGTGGGTATACTCCCTCATCGACATGTCCTTCTATTGTAGGCTCAAAAACTTCACCTTCTTATGTTCCTTCACTATCTCAGGAACAAAAGCACTCAAAAATAATTCTCGAAAATGAGCCCATGTAGTAATCTGCCCCTCTATAGTCCGAGTAGCCTTCTACCAAATCGCAGCCTCATGTTCAAGCATGTGCAATGCAAAAAGGACCGAGTTCTCCTCAAACATCTTCAATGTCTTAGCGTTCTTCTCAATATTGCAAAACCAGTTATCTGTTGTGTCCAAACTCAGACCCCCATAGAACTTCTTGGGTCTCGGATCCAAAAACCTCTTCAGAAGGCAATCATGGGCAGCCTCATCTACCTGTCTCACTGGGGCTACCTCTGCAGTGTCTGCAGCCCTCTCAAGTATAACTGGTACAGGGGGTGCTACTGGTTCAACCCTCAGTCGTTCAGCCTCAATCCTATCTAATATCTTTCTTGATAAGGCTGTCTGGGCCTGAGTAGACTCAGTAGATGCCTTGATCATAGCCTCAAGCCTCTGTGTGGGATCCTGTTCAAGCTAAATCGAAGGTGGTGGTGTCACCAGTTTTGGGATCCTACGTGATCTCCCATGTCAAGGAGGCATCGTGTTCTGCATAAAACATTAAACTTCCATCATTTTCCAAAATTAAGCAGACCACAACTTTAAGCGATTATAACAAAAGATAACTACACACTAGGGTAGCTATCTCCAAGTAATAGTCTAATCCCCTAAGATATGAGCTATAGGGAAACCCAATTGTAGACCTGCCTAGACCGTACCCCCAAGTATGATAAGCACTCATCCTCTATGTTCTACTATATTTAATACCCTAACTTGTACTCAAACCTTGAGACTCAGTGCACATTTTCATTTAAAAACCCATTTAAAGATTGCAAATGTATTTTAATATATAATACATTTCATTTATGAACAGAATAACAAGTTAAGTAATAAATTAGAAAACACACTCACAAGGATGCTCAGCTCTCAGTGCGCCTCTAGTGACCAGTCGCATACTGTTGACATTTGATCCTGCATGATCAACATGATTTCTTAATATCTATATGAAACTTAGCTCAAATCTAACTTTATGTTCCTTAGTCAATTAAAGGATTAACTAGGTCAATTGTGGTCCATTATGTATTTGGTCAACTTTGGTCGATACAATCAATTCTAATCAGGCCTAGTACTTGTTGACTTGTATGATTGACAAGGTCAACGAGTCAACAGGTTAGTTTGTGTCAATAAGCCCTTAATATTGATCCAAAAAACTAGAAAAACTAGTATTGTCTATATGTGTCCCACTTTTGGTATACAATAACTAGCCATTTTTATAAATTTGGTATTTCAATACAATAAATAGAGAAATTTTAATTATTTCTTATATTACACATTTTTTCAAGAAATATTTTATAACGTTATATAATATTATATAACATTTTTCTATTATTTAATATTATTTTACCTTGTATACATTTTTTTTCTATATTTATTAATTAATCCTCAAATTGCACGAATGCGAATTTAATATCAATTGAGCTACAAAAATTTTAATTTCAATGTCATTGATTTTAGAATTTTATTATGGACATTTCAGTACCTGCCAACTAAAATTTCAGTGTTAATGAATATCTCATATATGTCAACTTCCAACTATCATATAAATTACTAGGGTCCACAAAGATACAAATAATGTATATATTTGTATTCTACTTGTTAATATGAACATATATATATATATATATATATATATATACACAAACACACACAGACACACATACATATACTTGATTGAAAACTATATTACAAAAATTGTAATTTACAATTTCTATAACAATT
>JAJIYU010011108.1:0-15574 GCA_030144865.1 Tinospora cordifolia
GTTGGTCAAAGACTCGAAACAAGCTGAGATAATACTGCAAGGATTTAGAGAAATACTACTGAGGTGGAAGTGATTACTCTACTCTCTAGTATTATTTAAATTTTAATGCTGAATATGTGATGTTTGCATTATTTGAATGCCTAGAAATATGTAAGGTTATTGACTAAATGATTTGTGAAAGATTTTCTTTTATTTTTAATTTATATTATTTATGACCGAGAGAGTATGCTCTGTAGTTGCGTCTTGTACGATCTTCTACATCAGAAATCGACAGTCATTGTTTTCATTTATGAAAATATTAATTTATGATGTTATGCTGATGGAATGTTTAATTATTGATGAAATATTTATTTTATTATACTCTGTTCACAAAAATAAGATTAAATAAAGATTTTAACCACGTAACGGCGCGGGGACGAATGTCCTTCGTGTGTGTTCCATGCAAAATTAGAACTGGTTGTCAGGATTGACATCTAAATGAACTGAGTTTCAGAAATGATCTCTCTCCCTAGATCTGGAACATAGAGGTTAACCCCTTTCGGTTTAATTGACAACTGTTGATAAAGAAATGTTTAAAACACCTAATAGATGATAAGTGTTTGCATGTTCAGTGTTTGGTTTAAATAACGTTATGGATGTACTGTGTATGATCCACTGGGCTCTTGAGCTCACCCAATCGTTTTTTTCAGGTAACTATTGAAGACATCGCCCTAGCAGATCAATGTAAATTAATAACAGTGTGCTTCATAGTATGAGGATAGTAGAAAAGGAACTGTAATGTAGGGCTTGTGACCCACTATATTTGATCATGTCAGATGTCGATAGTATTTGTATTATCAAAAGATGGTTATGGAGCCCATAGAATTGTTCGTAACTTTGATCATAAATTCAATATTTTCAGTTATTTTGAAATACTGAGATTATTGTGTTTTTGTTGTATTTATACTCTATACCTTGAGATATGATCTGATGAAACTAACAGATGTGATAAATGATGAAAAGAAAAAGTAATATATCCAGTTCTTAGATAAAAAATAGGATTGACTGCACTCGGAAGAAATGACGTCTCAAGCTACGAGACAACTACGTCACCTATGACATATGTGAGAAAGATCGGGAGCTGGGAGTGTTACCTAGGGTCCGTATTTGTGACATTAGTAAACAACTCATGAAAGAGAAGATGAGAAAGAGGACTATTATGTGTCGGTGGAGAAGATTATGAAAAGATTCTTCTAAACGAAGGTCAAAAGATGGCTAGGGTGGAGGAAGTGGGTGTCGCTTAGCAGAGAATGGAGGATGGCTAAGGTTTGTTTGTGAGGTTTATATTCTAGTTCTTATATTGAACCTATGGTTGAGGTAGAGTGTTTGAAATCTAATAGTCGAGATGAGAGATTTATTAATTATTAACTATGTCTTGCACAATTTTTTTTTTCATATGATATCTTACAAATATTAAGTATTCATAGTTAAATATGTTTTATTATTTTTTTTTATCATCCCACATTATTTTATGTATAAAACATCATCTAAAAATTATAAATCAAATTAAAATCTAAATTATTTATCATTTGAGATATCAATATTTTAAAATGTAAGAAATTTGATTGAAACCTCGAATATTAATCATGTCAAATAATATGTTAAACATTTAAAATGTAATTGAGAATTAAGATATTAATCATGTGAGACATATTATTCACATCTTATATGAAAACTCCTATTTAGTGAAAATACTACTATTAATTTCTCAAATGACTATCTTAGTCGTCTTTTTAACTTTTTTTTTTCAATTTCTATTTTTCGTTCTTTTTTGTTCCTTTTGTTCTTTATTTTTATCATTTATTTATTTTTTATTCTTCTTTGAACGTTTTCCCTTTTGTTTTCCTTCTTTATTTTTTTTTTATTTTCATTATTTTTTCTTTTTTTTTCTTCTGTTCTTTTTTACGTCTTTCTTTTTATTTTTTATTCATTAATGTTTGTTAACTTTTTTTCTTTCACCCTTTTTCCTTTTATATTATTTGTTCTTCTTTCTTTTCTTTTCTTTTTCCTTTAATCTTTTTTTCTTCTTATTTCATTTCCCTTTTTTTTTTCATTTCTTTTCTTCTTTCTTCTGTTTTTAATCTTTTAATATTTTTCTGGTTTTCTCTTTTTATTTTTTATTTCATTTGTTTCACTTTTTCATTTTATATATTATTTTTGTTCTTCATTTTCCCTTCTTTTATTTTCTTTTTATTCTATGTTTCTTTTTATTTTATTTTTCTTTTAATTTTTTAGTTATTGTTTTGTTTCCTCTTTCGTTTTTGTTTTCTATTTTTAAAGAACGATATTAGTTCCTATAATCAATGAAAGACACTTAGTATAATAGTAATTATTTATTAATATAGTTATTTATTATTTATTTATTATTTTTTGCAATTATTTTATTTTTTATTGCTATCATAATTTCTGTCATCATTGTTATTATTTTATTATAATTCTTATGATAACTATTGTCATCTTATTTTACTATTATATTGTAAGTATTTCTTTGTATTATTCTATTGTTTTTCATTATTATTTTCCTAACATTCAATAATAATGATATTTATTATTGTTTCCTTACTTAGTGCACTTTTAAGATTATTTCTTTATGCCAATGATATTATTATTATTATTATTATTATTATTATTATTATTATTATTATTAGTAGTAGTAGTAGTAGTAGTAGTAGTAGTAGTAGTAGTATTAGCATTAGTATTATCATTAATGTTATTATTATTATTGTCGTTATTTTTTCTTTCTAAAATTTATTTTCATTTTATTTTTCAAGATGTTACAACAACTATGAAATTAGCCAACTTTGAGGTGCATAGAAAAGCAAGAACAACTTCTACCAGTTGATGTGCTAGTCATTAGATTCATATGTGATGACATGATGTCAAAAGAACGAATAAGCTTATTGATCACATCGTGTACCTTGATCCCGACACTTGGACCTCGAGCCCGACACTTACCCGTGTACATATACATGTTTCAAAATCAATCTGATGTATCTCAATATCATAAAACCATTTAAACCATATCATTTCACACAAGTTTTATGCAAGGAACACAAGTTACGGAAAACACCTAAATCAAACTACTCACCTTGGGTTCCGTGCACCGATGTTCCGTCGACAATTGGCTTAGTCCTATAGTTTATGCTCAAATCTGCATTGTTTAAAGTCAATTTTAATTCTCTTTAGAATGTGGCTTAATCCTTTATTCTATTGTCCCTAATCGATTTTAATTGACCCAAATTCGATTCGGTCAAACTTGGTCAACTGATCAAACCTGGTCAAAATTGGTCAACATTATCAATTTTGATCACCTTTGGTCAATTTGGGTCAAATTAGGTCAAAATGGGACCAATTGGGCTAAAATCCCCAAATTCCAACACTTAGCCCAAATTTAAGTTTTTTTGCTATCTTTACGTTGATTTTTCTGCGATCAATTCGTATGTTGGATTTAAGCGAAACTTTTCAAATTTTATCAACACCTCCTAAAAATTCACTAGAATTTTAGATTCGGATTTTTGGACATCATTTACTATGGTTTCTAAGTGTGGTAATAAGGATTATGAAATCTCATTTCCTATATGGCAGGTAGTCCGTTGGTGCATCAGTTGATTTCCTTACCCAATTCAGGTTGGGATGAAATTCACCACACATATTCTTGACATATCCAGTGACTACTCCGCCAAATTTCAGCTCAAAAGCTCCATTTTTGGTCAGTCCATTAGTCTCCTACTTTCTCTGCTATATAATAGATTCTACAATGTTCAAGTTTCATATGGGTTTTCAAGTGCCTATCTATCTCTATTACCCCATTGATTTGAGGCACTATCTCTTATGTTTTGTAAAGCTTAGATCACAGAACATTTATAGTTCAAGTATCATTCAAATTAGTAAGTAAACAGAGCTACGATTACTCTTAAATACACCCTACCACTTAGCACATATCAACAATCCAAAAATATTTTTTAAGTATCAAATCCTTACATTTAACTAGACATCTTGGCATGAACACAAAACTATGAATACAGAGGCTTAGGGTTTGTGGTTTATGCCTCCTTGTAGCCGCAAATGTGAGGTTTAAAACGCTTCAAATCGCAATCCAAACGGATGTCCTTAACTACTTCAAACACTGACTTAAAAATGCTTCCAAGGGTTGTCTTCTACTAGAACTGCTGTAACAGTTGATCAAATAGTCAACTTTCGTGCTTTGTAAAACAAGTTTAAGACTTCAATTTTTGATTTCCATACTTGGAGATTAAAGTACACTTAACAAGGAACAAAATGTGGGGTTTTACCTAAAAAATGGACCCTGAATGAATAAAGAACCAACCCCTTGAAGATTGCTCCAACATAGTCACCCAGCAGTTTTAACCTGCAACATTGTCTAATAGCACCTTTTCGAGATCGTTTCAGTCTGTAATGGATGGGGGATTCGACCAACGGCTTAAGCAAAGTTGTAGAGGGGAGTGAGGGCTTTCCAAAGAGTCTAAGATCAAAGAAAACAAATTCAAAATGAGGGATCTACACACTGTTGAAGATGGCTTGCAAAATAGAATGAGAGTTCTCTGCTCATAAGCTGTGTTTTATTGCATGTTTGAGGTGTCATTGCATGGCAAAAAGGAGTGCCACATGGCTCCCCATGTGCCTCATGAGTTGCCATGCAAGGTGTGTTGTTGTCCCCATCTATTGGCTTAGTGTGGAACTAGATTAGATTGACAAAACTATGGCTCAAAACCATAGATTTTGCTGGTATTCTCGTTGAAAAACACTGAAAATTGCAGAAAAAATCAAGAAAAATATAAAAAAAGCAACTAGGGCATGTGGCCCGCCCACGCACTAAAATCCAACTTGCACGAGCCGAAGGCCCCTATGCCCAGTGCATTGGTGCGGGCCTGGGCTCACACTGGCGAGCTGAACTCGCATGGGCTCGTTTGGCCCGTGCGCGAATCCAGCAACAAAATTAATTAATTTTTTTGTTTTTATTTCTCTTTCTCTTTGTATGTGTATTTATATATTTGATTCATTTTTTAATATATTTATTTGGTTTGTTGCTCCTCAATTTCTTCAAAATCTTCAATTATACCACAATTTTCATCATTCATATATTTATTTTCTAAAAGTTGAATATTCTACCTAAAATTAGCATTTTTCTCCCAAAAATCTGATAATTGCCTAAAAATTCAGTAATCACCCAAAAAATATCATATTTTCTTCCAAAAATTATATTTCCACTATGATTAATGTATTCTCTCCCTGAAATTATATTGTGACGACCCATGTTTTTGACATCGGATTGACGGATCCGACACATGTACATTTTATGTATTTTTTGGAATTCTAATGATAATATATGAAATTTTTTCCAAAATTTCCCAATTTCGAATTAATTATTGAAGAAAATGTGGATAATGTGAGAAGAATACAATTTTAACGAGAAACCACATGAAACTATGGGAAAAATGTGCTTTCTTGAGAAAAATAATTTTTAGGATTGATTATTGAATTTTTGGAACAATTATTGAATTTTTGGAGTAACAAATGGAATTTTTGGGAGAAAAATATGATTTTAGAGAAATTATTCAATTTTTGGAGAAAATAATTGAATGAATGATGAAATGGTGTTTAATAGAGGTATTTTGATGCATTAGCAATTTTTAATAATTTTAGAAGAAAAAAATGCAAAATTTTGGTATAAAATACATATATATAAGTATATGTATGTATATGAAATAAGAAATAAAACAAAAAAAATTTTTGTATATAGGGACCTGGGTTGATCCGGACGCTGGGCCTGGGCCGACCCAAGCCCCAAGCAGGCCAAGCCCCCAGCCCGCAGGGGTGGGAAGCCCGTGCGGGACTCGGGCCGCACGCGCGGCCCGGGCACCTAGCGCCCCGGCTAGGCATGTGGGCTGGTCCACGAGCCCAACCATGTGAAGCCCTTGGTCTCGTGCCCTTTTGTTTGAATTTTTCGAGGATTTTGGTGATTTTTGATAGATTTCCTACTGCAAAACCATGGGAGTTCATGGTTTAAACCTATGATTTGAGCCATCAATTCACAACCTCCATTGTGACCAATAGACATTGCCAATTAGGCAGCCAGCATGTGAGGTTGGAAGCCACCTGGATGGCCACATGTCACCCATCTTGCCATGTGAGTTTCTCCCATGGAACAAAACTCCTTCTTGAGCTCAAACCCAGAAAAATTTCAGCAGCTATTGCCCCTATTCACAAGCTTGAATCTCCTTCATTTCTCAGCCAAATCTAGTGAACCATAGCTTATTTTGAAGCTTATACCACTATCTACGAAGTTCCATAAGTAGTTTGCCCAATCTTGAAGCCATCTGAAGCTGAAATCATAGAAAAAAGGTGTTCACAAGGTTTAAACCCAGAAAACCAGAAAATGTTCGTAAAACCACCTTTGGAGCTTCAAATCTTGGGTCATTCCCAGTCTTTTTTGGAGGTAAAACTATCCACCCTCTTCATTTTCATATGTATTTTAACCTCCAAGTGTTAGAAAATGAGAAACTGGAAATTGAAACATTTAATATGTTTTATAAGGCACTATTGTTAACTGTTACACTTACTGTTGCAACAATGCCGACAGAAACAGTTTGAGACCAGAATCAGAGCTATATTTGGGATACCTAAAGGCACCCATTCGGACCGAAATCAGAGGCATTTTAGACCTCATAGTAGAGGTTCCAGAGAGGTATAAAGATCTGACCTTGAGCCCTTGTGCATATAATTTGCTACACTTACAAATATGTCATGATTGTTAGAGTGTTAAGACTTAAAATAATTTCTTGTGTTCTTTAAGATACAACAGAGAAATTGGTGGAAAGATAAGCATGAATTTGACATTGCATGTTATTGATTCGAAGTATTTTTGATCAAAGAATGTGTTATGATCTGTATACTGCAATTAGACATAAGAAATGACCCATAGAATTGTGATTTAATGGAGGAAATAATACTAGGAAGATAGTAGAAACTATGAACCTAGAAATTTCCTACAATTTGGCTGAAAATTATGCGATGAAATTAACTGACCAAAATTTGATAGATTGAGCTGAAATTTGGTGGAGAGATCCCTAAGTATGTCTATAAGTTGCCTACCAAATTTCAGACCATTCTGATATGGATAGGTAGGTCAATTCAGACAAACAGTCACTGCCTATCACAAAGTATACGAGATCTGTAGAGTCTCTGTTGTTATACCTAGAAACCCTAGTAAATGATTTCCAAAAATTGTGATTCAAAATTTTGAAAACGCTTTAGGAAGTCTAGAATAGTTCTACAAATTTTGGCACAAATCTGATGTACAGATTGCCTGTAAAAAAATCAGGAAAATGGTTGCGCAGATAGAACCATAGGCTAATGTTGTGCCTAAGTGATGGGAATTGGGGACGTTGACCCCTTTTGGCCCAATTGACTCTAGGAGGACCAGAATTAACTTTGTGTGACTCTGTTGACTAGCTAGGACAACAAGTGATAGGTTGACTAGGGTTGACCAAGATTGACCAAGGTCAATCAAATTGACTTAGCAACTAAGACAAGTTGAGCAAACATAGGCGGACTACTCTTGACTAGGTCAAGTTATCGATTGACCAATGATGTAGAATTAGAGTGAGCCAAGTCCGATGTTAATATTAAGAAGTTACGTCAATTTCGTAGGACCAAGTACTAGTGGGACGCAACCGGTCGTGAGAGGAGCATCGGGAGCGGAGCATCCCTGTGAGTAGTGTTTTCTAACTTATTTCTTAGAGCTTGTTATTCTGTGCATTATGAAAATGAGATTACATATTGTGATGAATCTGCATTCTTTTAAATGGGTTTTAAATGAAAAGTGCACCGAGTTTCGAGGTCCGAGAGTACAGGGTTAGGGTGAGTCGTGTTGGCCTCTCATACAACCCCGAGAGGTGACCACCTAGCATAGAGTACCCACGAAAGGGGTTCTGTGGGCCTACGATGATGGCAACAACAATAAGACCTAATCGGGCCATCACGATAAGACAACGATAATAAGTCCTGGTTGGTCGTTACAATGATGGCAATAGTAATAAGTCCTAATTGAAGTCGACACAATACACCTAATTGTCTGCAACTAGCTCGAGTGATTTTTAGTCGCCTTGTAGAGCTTGTGAGCCTTGGCCAATGTTTTTACTATTTAACTATTTTTTTGAATGAAGGTGCACGACTGCATTATGGATTTAAATTGTGTTTACTATTGCATTCACTTGCATAATGCTATTGCTCATGCATTCATGATACATGTTTTAATTGTAGAATGCTTGTTTTAAGTTGTGAATTAGACTGCATTACTCACTGAGTCGCCGTGGACAATTAGGCTCATTACTCTAACTTCTCAGGTTTTTCCGCCGCGGAGAAAGGCAAGAGAGTGTCATCGCATAGAATTGCATTCCCTTACTCTTTTTGGTAGGTTTTCTTTGTATTCTCTTTTCTGTTTTGTGTTTTGAGGATTAGAAACTAAGTATAGGGGTGAGGAAAGTCTGTATATAATGAATTAGTCACTCTCGTTACTACACATATTTTAATGACCCATTTTGGTAAATATCAAGTTTTATTGGTGTTCGTGTGTTAAATTTCTTCTACATTTACTATGATTACTCTGATAGTGTGTGGTGTGGTGTTGAAAGATGAGGCTTAACAGTGTCTTGGCAAGCTCAGCTTGGGGGCAGGGTTGTTAGGACATTATACCAGTCGGTTCGCCCTTCGCCCTAGGGAAGGGGTCCCGACATATATTTCTCAATTATTTTAATTTTCTTCGATAAATGATTAAAATTTAGAGAAAATTAAAAAAATTCATGTATTTTCATTGAAATTTCAAAAAAAAAAAAAAATTGAAAACGCATACATTAAACTCATTAAAGGTGCATGAGAAAAATTATCCTGTGCATGATCTGGAGTTAGCAGTAGTAGTTTTTGTGTTAAAACTATGGAGACATTATCTGTATGGAAAAAGGTTCACACTGTATTCTGATCAAAAGAGTCTAAAATATTTATTTGACCAAAAAGAGCTTAATATGAGGCAATGTATATGGCTAGAATTCCTGAAGGATTATGACTTCACTTTGGAGTATCATCCTGCGAAGGCCAATGTTGTAGCAGATGCACTGAGCAGGAAAAGAGAAGAGACTAGTATGGTAGCTTTCCAGATGGTTTAGGAATGGCGACTGTTAGAGAAAGTGACTATGATGAATATTCTCTCTGTAGAGCCACATGTTGATATTTGTGCTCAGATGCATATTCAGTTGACAGACTCTTATATTCAGAAGATCAAATAGTTACAAAAGCATGATCCTGATTTGACGATGTATGAGACTTGGGCTAACAGTGCAGATAGAGTTGACTGGCAGAGAGGTTCTGATGGTGTGCTGCGTTATCAAGGAAGGTTATGGATACCTGTTGATAGGGAATTAAGGGCAACATTGCTTGAAAAGGCACACAGATCTCAGTATACTATTCATCTAGGGCCTACAAAAATGTACCATGATATGAAAAGGATAGTTTTGTGGCATGGGATAAAGAAAGACATAGTTGAGTATGTGCAAAAATGTAGTGTGTGCCAACAAGTAAAAGCTGAGCATCAAATTCCTAGGGGTCAGATGCAACCCTTACCCATTCCAAAGTGGAAATGGGAGCATATTACTATGGATTTCATTACAAGACTACCTATATCTCACGGTGGATATGATGCCATATGGGTTATTGTTGACCTATTGACTAAGTCTGCACATTTTCTTCCGATGAATATCAGATACTCGATAGACCGACTGAGCAGGTTATATGTTCGAGAGATTGTGAGATTGCATGGGGTGCCTGTATCTATTGTGTCGGATAGAAATTTGCGGTTTACATCGAGATTTTAGCAGGTTATGCACTGTCGATTTGGTACCCATCTCCGTCTCAGTATAACATTTCATCCGTAGATCGATGGTCAGACTAAGAGGATGATTCAGATGTTAGAGGATATGCTCAGATCGTGTATATTGAAGTTTAGTGGGACTTGGAGTGAATATTTATCTTTGTGTGAGTATGCTTATAATAATAGCTATCAGGCTAGTATTGGCATGGAGCCGTATGAGGCTTTATATGGTGGACCGTGCAGATCTCCCACTTGCTGGTATGAAGTTGGGGAATCACAGTTGTTGGGGCTAGAGGTTATTGCAGACCACACAAAAAAGATTAAGTAGATTAGACAAAATTTGAAGAAAGCCCAAGATCGTTAAAAGAGCTATTTTGATCATTGTCATAGACCTTTAGAGATTACAGTGGGTGACCAGGTACTGTTGAAGGTTTACCTTCAAAAAGGTCAGATGAGATTTGGAGTGAAAGGAAAATTCGTTCCACGCTTTGTAGGACCATTCGAGATTTTGGAAAGGATTGGTCCTATTGCATACAAACTTGCTCTACCTCCTCAGTTGGTTGGTGTGCATGATGTATTTCATGTATCTATGTTAAGGAAATATTATCCAGATACGACGCATGTTCTAGATTTAACACAGATACAAGTTGTGCAAGACACTACCTATGAGGAAAAGGCTATTTAGATCATAACCAGACGAATACAAAAGCTGTGGCACAAAGAGATTCTGTTAGTTAGAGTCAAATGGCAATTTCATGATAATGAAGAGCAAAAATGGGAGCGTGAAGATAAGATGTGGGAGCAATTTTCAGATAGTTTCACTACTTGAGGTATGTTCCTTTAATTTAAATTTCGAGGACGAAATTCCTTAAGTTGGGGAGATTGTAACATTCCATAATTTAATTTAACATATAAATTAATTTAAATGATGGTAAATGTGTATAAATATACGTATTTGTATAGAGTACGTGTGTATGCACGTGATAATTACACACGTGCATTAAAAATACAGTTATGCATATAAATTAATTAAAGTAAATTAAATTATTTTTTGGAAGAAACTAATTAAATTGAAATACTTAAAGTAAATAACTGGTTATATATATATCATTTGGACGATTAAAGTGGGTTAGGAAAAAAAATTGAAAATATAGATATATGGATGGGGTAACATATATATTGGTGAGAATGATATTCGAGGAGTTGGGTTAAATTGGAAATGTATATATATTGAACTAAGGGTATTAGTTGGAGCAAATAATCTATATATATATATATATATATAGGTGGGTAGTGGCTGGTGAATTGAATTAGGATATTGGTCATTAACATGCCTTATATGATATAAATGTGGGGAGGTTGGCTACAAAGTGTATGGTGGTGAATTAATTAAATTCATGTGGATGAGTGGTGCTCAATTGATAATGGAAGACGTGGCAAATGCAATTAAATTGATAAAAGTGATGTGTAGTGTTGGACGATTGAGCAATAACCTTTATATATCTATTTACAACAAGGATGAGTGGGCGGTGGACATGCATTAATATTAAGTGGTGCTTCAAGTTGGTAGAGAATGGTAACTTGATTAATATATATAAGTGTGTGAAAGTGGCGGATGGATGTTGATAGGCAGGTGAAGAGGGGTGTGCATACCATATAACTGGGTCTATTTATCTGATTTCTTCAATTTTCAGAAGTAATTGAGGAAGAATCAGAGGAACACGAGTCGAACAAAGACAGAAAGAAGAAGAAAAAGGGAAACGCTCGTTCTTCTCCAAATTTGACACACAGGTAAGTTAGTTTTCCAAATTCTAGTTACAAAAACGCTAAATAAGCTTTGTACTACAATCCTAGGGATGTAATTTTTACGACAGACGGTGTTTTATAGCTATACCCAAAAATTGGGTATTATTCCACAGTGAATAAAACTCAATAAAACTTATACCAAAACACTCCTGGTGATAAGTAGATCTCCGATATGTGGTTAGCTCTTGTTCGTTTATCATGTAGATTTTAAAATAAATATCCAAAGTTTTATAACCTTTGGATAGGCTTTTGGGTATGTTAAACCCAAGGAAAACTTTGATTGAAACCCATAGAAATGTAGAGAATGAAAATACATACCCATCGACACCAAATTTGTGAATTTTGGATATCAAATGGATTTTTGGTGAATAATTGATCAATGAGATTATTTATGAAAATTTGAAAAATTAAAGAAAAATATGATTTGAGAAGCTTATTTATTTTATTTTCTGCTATAAAAATATGGTCTTTGAGCATGAAATTAACTTTAAAGGTTATTGAAAATTTTCGAGCTCATGCGTAGCCATACGTGAGGTCTAGTTCACTTATGTAATTAAATATAAAAAATAAATACGTTGGAAATCCGTTATAAAAAATAAATTAATGGTGATTATGGATATGACTTGTTTCTGTGATAGGTTGATTTCGGTGCATTGGAACCTATATTTTTGGGAGTGGATATTGGAAATTGTTTCGCAAGTAATTTTGGTGACTGGTAATTATTTTTCGCATCATATAAATGGTGATGTTATGTCAAAACCATGATTTTTATAAAATTAGAATGAATGCAAATGAAACTATATAATATATATGAAATGATGGATTATATATTACTGAATTTTACAGTAAATTTGGGAGATACTAGTTATTATAGCAGGAAGTGAAATACGTGCCCAGTGGGTTAAGCTGTTAATAATGTGTGAGTATTTCTTTATCTTGGTTATTTATATGACAATGTAAATATGAAAATGATTTGAATGTAAGCATGCTACTTGTATTGACATTTGTTGCATTTGCTTTGAAATTTACAAACTATATTTACACGGCAACGTGTTTTGGATTTGTAAGAACAGATCTAAAATACGGTGAAGTTTTGATGGACTGAGCCATGATGAATAATACTTCTTATATGATAATCCATGTGGGACTGAGCCATAAGAAGTATCAGCCTTTCTCTATGTGATAATCCTCGAAATGGTTGTGGAGTGGGTGATAATTAGAGGTACAGTCTACTATTGTCCAGGCCAGACAAGAAGTGAGACTGACTCTACTTCTGAAGATGTGGTTGTGCATGTGTTCTTATTAAATGAGGCATTGAAAATAACATGATCACTATGTTGAATGCATGTGTGTATGGTTTAAATGTGCATGATGAATTTAAATGTTTTATCTAATTTGATTTTTAGCACGATTATTTAAATATATCTAAATGTCATTGATAAAGAGTACTCACTGGGCATGTTGTAGCTCACCTATTATCTTTAACATTTCAGGAACAGATTAGAAAGGGAAGAAACTAACACAAGAAGGGTAGTCAACTCTTTAGTCACTGCTGTGTACGAAGGTTTAATTATTTTGTGGGTTGTATTTTTGTATAATTATAATTATCACTATATATGTAACATTATTAGAGGGATTTGGATCTTTTTATACTAGTTAAGAGTGGAACTTTTTAAATTATGAACTATGAGTTATAATTGATCACGACATGTGGTTTAATATTATTTGTTGTGAACTGTGGATTGATAATATGTTTATTAGGTGATGAATTTATTGGGATAAGTCAAAAGTTTAGGGGAGATTGTCAAAATTTTTGATGGATATTGAGTAGTATTGAGTGTAAGAGGCTGTCATAGTATTATATACGTAGATGTAGCATATATAGTATTATGTGCCGATCATAACGTCACTTTTACGAAGTGGGTTATGACAATGTTGGTATCAGAACCTAGAATTTTAAAAGCTTTAAAAAGATAAAAGTCTTATATGATGTTATATTTGTTTATATGGATATTTATATTGATAGCTAAATTAAATGAAGTTTTATTTACTCGTAAATTTCAGTATTGAAGGAAAAAACAAGCAAGATCAGCCATGGATCCTAATGAAAAGTTGAATCAGACACTGGAAGCTATACTTGCCTCACAACAACAACAACCGGTACTGCTAGCTACTTTATTGGCACAGATGCAGGGTAACAGGTCAGTTCCACAGAATGTGCCAGCAGAAGGGGAACAAAGTAGTGCGAGTGTTCCTGTGAGAGGTAGAACTGAACCAGTTGCGGATCCTGTTCCAATTCAGGTTGAAGTGGTAGCACCGATGGATCCTAACGCTAAGAAAGATAGACATGAGAAGGTAATGAAGGCTTTCAAGCATAGGGGTCCTATTGAGTTTCCAGGAGGGCTTGATCTTGAAACTGCAGAAAGGTGGATGAACATAATGAAAACTATTTTTGAGGATATGCAAGCTTTAGATGCAGAAAAGGTGAAACTGGCTAGATTCAAGTTGGTTGACAAAGCAGATGATTGGTGGAGGTGGATGGCCACTAGAGGTGTGGAGGTTAAGTCATGGACTAAATTCAAAGAGTTATTTTATGAAGAATTTTATCCTAGGTGTGAGAAGGACAAGAAAAGAAATGAGTTCATGCATCTTACTCAGGGAAAAATGACAGTAAGGGAGTATGAGCAGGAGTTCAATCGATTAGCTTTATTTGCTCCTAAGATGGTAGCTAAGATGAGCTCCAAATGCAACAAATTAGAGATGGGTATTGTAATTGCATCTGTGAGGGGTTAGCGTTAGCAGGGGTACAGACTTACGAACAAGCAACTAGACAGACTGGGGATTTTGAGACTGCCCAAGTTAATGTTAGGATGAGGAGAGCTGCTGCTACAAGGATGATAGTGACATCATCTACCACGTAGAGTGCACCAGTAGGCCAGATGAGTCCAGCTATGGCAGGAAGGCCATATTATCAGAAAAGAAGGCCAGTACCCAATAAGAAGCCCAAATATAGTGGTTAGAGTAGCAGAATGGAGGTATTTGTAGCTCCAGTTGTGACAGGGCCTACACCACCACCAACATCACATATGGCAGGGAGAAGTATGCCACAACCAAAGAGATCACAGCAACAGACTGGGAGCAGACCTTATGTGGCAACAGGCGATACAGGGTCTCAAGTTGCATCTTTTGCTTCTAGATTAGGTAGATCACCATTTGTTTGCTTTAGGTGTGGGATGCCAGGACATAGAGTTTTTCAGTGTGCACAATCTGCACCCCAGAGATCTTTTACTGTCCAAGGAGGTAGAACTACTGTAGCTGGGATACGTGAGCAAGCTAGAGCAGTAACAGAGCCTGATCCTGACTCCAGCAAATAGCTCATTGAAGGTATTACCGATATCTGTAACACTCCTATGTATGTTTTGATAGATGCTGGATCTACTTTATCCTTTGTTGTTGGTCATATGGTAGATAGACTGCATTTATTACCTGTTAGGACTGGCACACGTATGATTTTGAATATAGTAGCTGGGGAAAGAATATATCCAAATATGGTATGTGAAAATTGTGTGGTAAAATATGACAATCATGAAATGATTGTGTGTCTTAGAGTTTTGGAATTTTTAGAATTTGATGCTATTCTGGGCATGGATTGGTCGGCGGCCTATCATGCATGTGTTGACTGCTTTTCTAAAAGAGTAGTCTTCCAGATACCAGGTCAACCTTCATTTGTATATAGGGGTATGAAATCTTCACAACTTCTTACTCGAGGTCGTATGACTACTGATGAAGAAGTAGAAATGTGGGTTGGTATTGGTTCAATGATGGAGAAGGCAAAAAACATCCAGT
>JAJIYU010011109.1:0-15535 GCA_030144865.1 Tinospora cordifolia
TACCCCAATGAAAAAATAATAGAAAAAAGACAAGCCATAAGAAATATTCATCCATATGTCACACATTTCAAGAAAATAAAACTAGCCAAATCTTCGGATTCACATCGGCTGCTGCATTATTTGTCTATAAAATGATGTTTCCAACAATTATAAAAAACAAACAAAACAATAAATCTATGTTGTGAAATTGTTGAACTTTATAGATAAACTATCCAATATACATAGATAAAAAGACACCCTTTTTTTTCTTCTTCTTCTTCTTGTTGGGGTTGGAAAAGGAAAAGGATAGCTGCAATTAAAAAAAGAGTTGGTATAATGTTATGGGCATAAAACCGGGCAAAACATTATATACTGCTGGTATAATGTGTGAAAATATGATGTTCGCTACTATATTTTTAAAAAGGGTAACATTGAAATGAAAAAGGGTAAAACTAATATGAGAGATTTTTTTTTTAAATATATTTAAATTTAAAAGAAATAAAAGAAGCTAAAAGTCAAAGAAATGCCAAACCATTCAATCATGGATTGTATTACGCAAGGGAGTGTTATATTAATTATTTTAGTTGTAGTTTTTTATACAACTGCATAATATTATAAATATTATGAATAAGTATATACCTAGAAACACATAATATTTATTCATTGAATAATTATTAATGTTGTTTTTATATTTTATATATATATAATTGTAATAGTCATTATAGAATCCTTGTCACTTATATATTTGTGATGTCAAGTAACTCTATAATTTATCATAGCACAATCAGTAGCAAAAGTTGTAATTAGCAATTTCATATTTAAAAATATAAAAAATTTTAAAGATTTTTTTCTCCTTTTTTAAAGAGTATTATAAATTATTTTAGGGGCCCTGTGTATTTGCTAACATTTTATATATGATTGGTAGTTGAAGACAAATTTTGTTGAAAAAATATTATTAAAATTTTTTAAATAAAATATCATTAAGTTATTTATTTATTTATTTTATTTACGATTGTTTGATTTGAAAAAAAAAATAACCAAAGTTTATTTTCTCATCTCTTAAGCAAATGTTCATGAAAAAATGTAGGACTCAAAAAATTTTTCTCACTAGAAACTAAATATGAAAAAAGAAATTAAGATTTCTAAATTGTTGACCACCCAAATACAGCCTAACTTATAATAAAACATGGTTTATAATAAAAAAAATTTGAAAAATATAAATACTTCACATATTAAATTAATATTATGTGTAGAAATTGTTACAAATAAGTATAATGTTATGTACAATGGGCAATGTTACAAATAAGTAACATTGCCCATTGTAAATTGGTAATGCCGAATGTCTTTATTTGCCATTGAAAGATTTCTTTGTTCGCTACTAAAAAAACACAATTTACCCATAATTATTTCTTAGAAACTTGAAATAAGATAAATGAAACAGTTGTTCCTGAATGGCAGCCATGCATGGAAAAGAAAAATGAAATAACTTTTCACATTGATCTTGTTCAACTGCAACTTTACATGTTCAAAAAAAAAAAAGAATGAATGAATGAATGAATGAGTGAATGAAAGAAATAAAAAATTACAGGTAGGGGATGTTTCATAACAAGTGAATGTCCTAAATGTCCTGTGCGTCCATGCGCCTCTATTACAGTATAGAGTGTATGAAAACAATTAAAAATCAGAAAATTGTTTGCCATTGGTCGACTCCGCGCCACCACAAGTTCCACTCATTCCACCCCAACCATCACATTCAAAAGCAAAATCAAAACCAAAACCCGCGTCTGGTTGTTCAAATGAACAAAATAAACCATCACAAATATGTGGCCTAATATACTGCTGGTTAATTGGAAAGAAGAAAAGAGGAGAAAAGAAGAAGACACCGATATGATGGCATCACACAAAGGGGTGATTAACTTGTGAACTTTGGTCAATTTGATGAACACTTTTGGAATGTCCTTAGGACATGAGAATAAAGGATTCTGGTTGGTTATTCTAATCAAAACATGGCTGAAAGCTAAGGTTTAATTTGTTACACTCTGTAATACCCCCAATTATTTTTGTACAAAAATTACGTGTATGTATGTGCATAAGATTTAATTGATTAAATGGTTAATCAATTAATTAATTGGTGTAGACATATATATATCAATTGGTGTATATATATATTTGACATATTATTTTGAATTATTTAGACAGCTTAGTGTAAATATTTGACTACTTTAATTAAACTTTAAGAAGATCACTATATGCTTTTTCCAAAGCCAATCACCGTTAGACAAAACAGGATGTCTCTAGGAGCATGACTACTGATGCAATAGTCAAATGACAGGCAAGCATTTGTTGGGTGATCATGCATGATTGTGTCCTTTTAACTACTGGTTAGGTTTTAACTATATATATATATATACACACACAAAAAGAGAATTTGAAAAAGTGTGAGAATGTTTCAAAAGATGTAAGATTGCCAATTTTAATATTATGGGTTCCATAAAGTAGTTTTGGAAAATGATTTAAAGCCAAAGCTCCCTACTTTTCTAGTAGAAATAAATTGTGATACGTCAACCTATTATTTGCTTATTCATGCCATTGTTGTTACACTTTCAACCTATTGGTTGAGGTATTTGTAAGTGTGCATACTTTAGAATCTTGTATATCAAATAAATATATCATTGGGAACCTTTTATCATTAGGAACCTTCTATCTCGCCCTTATATATATATATATATATGGTTGTGTTTCAAGAATATTTGGATCTCTTTAAATATTCGATGGTTATAAAGCATTATATATATAATTGTTAAGTTAAGGTGGATTGAATCTACTCATGCCACATTGTCCTAGTTAATAATGACTAAAGTCAACAAGCCTCAAGGTTTGTTTCACAAGGTTGAATACTTGATTTATAACAAGATGAAGAGATTAGTAAGTATATTTTGACATTGGACAACATATATTTTATTTTTTAAATTTTGTTTCTAACTATCTGTATAAGATTAAATTATTTTTAAAGAGTGAGACAAGATAAAATTGGATTGAATAATAATTAATTAACACATTTTACCCAGCAAAAGATATGTTACTCAAAAGAGTTTTCTGTCTATCGTTTTTTGTGTTTCTCATAATTCTAATATAACACACTTATTCTTTAAACATGAGTACTCCAGAGCCTTCTAGTTTGCATCATCTTTGGGTCTCAGTGTTGATAAAGTCCAAAGTGCTTGCAATCAATCAAAAGTATGGCAAAATAAGCTATCTTATTTATGCAAGAATCAAAATCATAGTTTGTCTATTATCTTGTTTTCAATGGAGGGTCATTGTGAAAGGAAAAAAATTGTGCAATTTTTGAAATCAAGTTAATATACATGTTAAAAAAAGGAAGAATAATCATAACCAACTAACAAACCAAGGAAGAATAATCATAACCAATATACGGTTCCCTTTTTTTAACTATCCAATATACAGTGTTAAACAATATCCAATTGATCTGTTAAAAAATATCCAATCGGCTCCACTTTTAACCAATTAACTATCTTAAAAACACTTTTAACTACAAATTATTCTTCCTTTTTTTAACTAAAGATTATTCTTCCTTTTCAACAGCAGTTAGGGCAAAATTCCATTCTCAATAAACAACAAAAAATGAGCAAGATGAATAAATACTTACAGCTAGGGCAAATTTCGTTACTGCTGGTAGTGGGTTTTAGAGGCGGCGGACCGACGGCGTAGAGGCGTCTTTGCTTGGAGTCGTCTTTGAGGTGAGGCGTCTTGGCTTGGAGTCGTCTTTGAGGTGAGGCGTCTTTGAAGTGGAGCAGCTTCAACGTTCTGCAAGGGGGTTTTCTTCAAGTGGAGCACGACGGACTGGTGGAGCAGAAGCAAGAGGAGCACGACGGACACCAGGAGGAGAAGCAAGAGGAGCACGAGGGTTGAAGTGGGTTAGTGGAGAGGCGTCTTTGCAGTGGAGCAGATTCTTGTTTTGCAAGAGGGAAAGAGACGGACTGAAGTGGAAAGGGAGCACGAGGGTTTTGTTTAAGTGGGGTTTCAAGTGGAGGCATTTTTACAAAAAACGCCTCCACTTGTATTGGAGGCGTCGTTACAAAAAACGCCTCCACTTCTATTAGAGGCGTCTTTACAAAAAACGCCTCCCTAGTGGAGGCATTTTTTGTAAAGACGCCTTCTAAAGGCTGCCTATCTGGACAAAGCTAATGCCACGTGGACGCATATGTGGCACACATGTGGCAAAACACTATTCAAAGTTGGGTATATTAACAATAATTCTGGTAGGTTAGGTAGTTTAAAAATAATTTATTTTTTTAATATTATTTAAAAAAAATCCTGGATTCGTGTGACGGGGGAACGAAGATGATGAACATTGTTGAGGCGATTTGCGCGAAGAGCAATATACAATGAAGAGCTCCGTCGTGGCTGTCGCTCGCTTGAAAAAGATAAAGAGAGGTACAAAATTTAATTTAATTTAATTTGTTTATTTAAGTTTTGTAATCACAAACAAAAATTAGTTTAAAATAAATTACTAAAATTTTCTAATTTATTTTAATCACTTAAAAAATTTAATTATTAAAACTTTCTAATTTATTTTAATCACGAACAAAAATTTTCAGTATTAAAATTTTAATTTAATTAAAAATAATTTTATATAATAGATAAGAAATAAAAATCTAATTATTTTGAATAGTTGAAACTTGAAAAATAATTTTTTTAAAAAAATTTTTATAAGAAAATATTAAAATATTAAGCTCAAAAACTAAACTTATAATATTTAGAAGTCTTATTTTATTCATAATTAATTTAATCACTATATAGATATAAATAAAATTAATTAAATTGTGAGAATTCAGAGATTAGAAATTTATAGAACTATTTAAGAAAGAATCTTCAGATAAAATAATTTTATTTTAAAACTTAGAATTTAAGAAATTTGTAATTTAGATTTAATATTTTGAAGATGAATAATTTATTTTAAAAGAGTAACTTAGGGATTTTTAGGTGATAAAATAATATTTTAGAACTTAGTTCAAATTAGATATAAAAATCTTATTTAAGTGGCATGAGATTAACTATACATGAGTAAATTATTTTAAAACTCAAATTTAAGTAATAGTGTTTTAAATTATTAGTTTTAATCAAAATAAAATTTAGTTAAAAATGAATAAATCATAGAAACTTGAAAATTAATTATTAGAGTTTTAATTTTTAGATTAAAAGTTTAAATTAGTAGAAGTTTTAATTTTTTTTAAAATGTAAGCATAAAAATATTTTTGAACATAATTTTAATAAACACTGAGGACTTAGTAAATAAATAAAAATAACCCTAAATTAGATGAAATTAATATTTAGACTTTATAATCATTTAGAAATTAATTAAGCTTAAGAATAGTTTGAAATGAGATTGAATATGAACTGGGAACTTAGAAACTTTCATTGATTGTTAAATTTCAGATTTTACAAGTTTAGAGTATCGAATAGCTCGAAAGAAAGCAAGGGAGCCCTGAAGATCTATGAAATTAGGTGGGCGCGATTCCCTTATTCATACGTATTATATAGATTTATAATCAAAGTATTTGTTTAAATAGTTCTAAGTTATTATAATTTTATTAGGAAATTGAATAAAATTGGTTGGTATGTTTGAATGATGTGTGATGATGATTATTTAATTATTGCATGCATAAGAAGGAAAACATGCACTTAGACTTAATCATTTATTCATGTAAACTGTCATTTTCGATAGCGTGCATTATTTGATTAATTTTTTATTGTATTGTGTGATGCTTAGAGTAATTGAATTTGATTGTAAAACTAAAATAAGACGAAATATTATTAAGAATCCACGTACCAGTCCGATCAACGAGCCTGAAGTGGATCGAGGTGGTATCTATTAGGGACTACTGCTTGAGATTGACTAGCTACAAGGCAGATCATAGGTATTCCGAACCTTGAGCTGCCTACGATAGCTCGAAGTCTTGGGGAGATAGTACGAGCTATAGTAAGTACACTCTCTTAGGTTGTGATATCATGATTTGTGGCATGACTAATTTTAGATGATACTCAAGACTTTCTATGATTAGATGAGATCACAGGAAAAACCGAGAGACATATCAATCCATCTTTCGATCTCAGACTTCGACCAAAACTAAATGAATGTTTGAAACGCCTAATGTTTGAAAGTATTTATAATGTTTTAGATTTTGGTCGGTATAATGTGTGTGATGTGTAGGAATGATCCACTGGGCTTTCAAGCTCACTCCTATTTTATTTTTCAGGTACACATGAACGTAGAACACTGTAACCCACATTAGAAGACCTCACTATTAATTGATAATCTCATGGGAAGATTATCTAAAATAGGAGGATTAGAGGTTCTACTTGTTTATTTTATTTGTAATAGAATTGAATGTATATTTTTCAATTGAGCTTAATATTATTGTTTTATATTTTGCTTATTTTATTTTATAACTGAACGTATGCTTTTCTTGAGTTTAATTTTACTGTTTTACATATACTATTTTGATTTTGTACTATTCGACCAGCTTGGTCAATATAAAATGATTTTAATGATTTCATCCGCTGCGACATTATTCTGATGATTTGAAATAAATAGTTATTTGAGTTTCCTACAGAATGATTTTAGATTTTAGTTGTTTTTATTTAACCGTGAAAATCCGGTGAATATTGTGAAAGTTAATTTGAAATGTTATCTTTTACAAAACTATGTTTTCAGATATATTTCTTTGAGAATATTTATTATGAACTTGTATTTAAAGAAAAAGATTTTGACTAGAAAAATTTTAATTAGCATTCCGATTCTCAACGGGTGACAACCCATAACACGTTTTGGAGGTCCGATTGAGAGTCGGGGTGTTAAAGTTACTTGTCTTGACCTAGCAGGCGGGAGACCTGCATGGTCGACCATACAATGCCTCAAACAGCACCATCCCAATGCTCAACTGGTAGCTGTTGTTATAAACAAACTCACTTAAAGCCAAGTGATCCTCCCAGCTACAACCAAAACTCAAAATGCAAGATCGCAGTATATCCTCAAGGATCTGGATCACACGCTCAGACTGGCCATTAATCTATGGATGGAATGTTGTACTAACGTTCACCCTCGTCCCTCACTCAGTCTGCAATGCCTACCAAAATCGAGACATGAACCTTGCATATCTGTTAGACACAATGGATAGGGGAACCCCATGGAGCCTCATAATCTCTCTAATATAAAATCGGTTCACTCCACTGAATCCTTAGTATGCATAGGAAGAAAGTTGGTAGACTTCGTCAAACGATCCACAACTACCAAAATAGCATTATGTCCCCGCTGTGTACGAGGTAGTCCCGTAACGAAGTCTAAAGTGATGTGCTCCCACTTCTACTCCGGTATAGACAAGGGTTGTAAGGATCCACCGGGTCTCTGGTGCTCAGCCTTAACCTACTGGCACGTGTCATAGCTCTGAATGAAGACTGTTATGTCTCATTTCATCCTGGGCCACCAATATGTTCGTTTGGCATCTTGGTACATCTTACAACATATCTCAATTGGTGTAGCTCTTCGAGCTCACTGTGTCCCAGGCTAGTATCGTTTGGTACCCATAGTCGTCCCCTGAACCTCAGTGCACCCTGGGAATCCAGTAACCATTCTCCTCTAGAAGCATCATCTGCCAAAGCCTTGAACATATCGTAGTCTGCATCACAAGGCTATCCCTCCGTGATCTCCTGAATCTAAACCGGTTGGATTGAAATCTGTGTACTAACTCTGGCCTTAGTAGATAACTTATGGATACTCATGATCAAAGCAAAATCAAGCATCATCCACTCATGGGGCATATGTCTCGCCATGTATGCAGTCTTGACCCGTTTCCTACTCAAAGCATCAGCCACTACATTAGCTTTTCTTGGGTGGTACTCAATAGTGAAATCATAATCCTTTAGTAGCTCCATCCATAGTTTCTATCTCATGTTCAGATCCTTCTGTGAGAACAAATACCTAAGGTTCTTATGATCCGAATAGAGCGTAAAACGCTCGCCATAAACGTAATGCCGCCAAATCTTAAATGCGAATACCACTGCTGCCAACTCTAAATCATGTACAAGTAGTTCTTTTCATGATCTTTCAACTGTCGAGAGGTAAAAGCTACTACCCTGTCATCCTGCATCAATACACAACCAAAGGCTATCTGTGACGTATCAGGATATATAGCTCTCGCCTAGTATTTGGCAATACTAGTACTGGAGCCGATATCAATTTCTGCTTAAGCTCAAGAAAGGCCTCCTCACACATATCAGTCCATACAAAAGGGGCATCCTTCTTGGTTAGCTTTGTTATCGAAGCTGCAATCCTCGAGAAGTTTTGAAAGAAACGACGATAATAGCCTGCTAAACCCAAGAAGCTATGGACATCGGTCACTGTGGTAGGTTTTGACCAACAAATAATCGCCTCGATCTTAGTAGGGTCCACAGAGATACCCTCAACTCTAACCACGTGACCCAAAAATCAGACCTCTGATAGCCAAAATTCGCACTTGTTGAACTTAGCATATAACCTATGCTCTCTTAAAGTTTGTAGTGCGATCCTCACGTGCTTGGCATACTCCTCATGAGACCTCGAATAGATCAAGATGTCATCGATGAAAATGATCATAAAAGTGTCAAGGTATGGCCGGAACACCCTCTGCATGTGGTCCATAAACATGGTTAGGGTATTGGTCACGCTGAACGGCATAACCAAGAATTCATAGTGCCCATATCTAGTGCGAAACGTAGTCTTCGATACATCTTCCTCCCTAACTCTCAGCTTATGATACCTAGATCTCAGATTAATCTTCGAAAACACCTTGGCATTTCTAAGCTGGTCAAATAAGTCATCGATACGTGGAAGGAGATACTTGTTCTTGATCGTCACCTTATTCAGCTGTCGGTAGTCAAACATAGGCAGAGGCTCCCGTCCTTCTTAATCACAAACAATACTAGAGTGCCCCAAGGTGACACATTGGGGAAAATAAAGCCCTTACTCAACAACTCCTCTAGCTGGACCTTCAATGCCTATAATTCCTTAGGTGTCATACAGTAAGGAGGAATCGATACAGGTCGTGTCACTGGAAGATCTCGATAATAAAGCCGATCTCCAGCTTAAGGGGCAAGCTGGGCAGATCCTCAGGGAACACGTTAGGAAAATCTCTAACAACTAGGATTTCATCAATAAATGGTCATGCAGGCGCCTCATCTATGGTCATCAAACCAGCTAGAGTATCAATCTCATGCTGCATCACCAATCGGCCCTGAGTACTCTGCCTATCAGAAGCTCTACCCTGGAGACAATAGTGGGTTGGCCTAGAATTTGAAACACAACCCTTTTGGCAAAGCAGTCAACCTATGCGTAGTATGCGGCCAGCCAGTCCATACCAAGCATGGCATTAAACTCAAGAAACTCTAACACTTAGTGGTTTACTATAGTCTCAAGATCCTTTAACCTAAGTACACATCTCTCACAGATCATGTTGGGAAAGATGCGTTCCCCAGCAGCAGTGCTCAACATCAACCAAGTAGGAACCCTAACTGGTTTAAGTCCCAATCTATCTATGACACATCTAGAAATGAAGGACAAAGTAGAACTAGCATCAATCAATAAATAAACAGATGAATCACAAAGCGATACGGTACCTTCTACCAAGGTCCTCGTCGAATTAGGGCCAGGCTGGGTGATGGCCTGTGTTCTATCTCTGATAATAAGGGTGAAAGAGCTAGGACCCACTGTAAGAGTCTGATACTCAACCTTCTTGTGTCCAACTTGTCCACACTGATAGCATATAAGTGGTGGCATCTATCCTCCTTGACAACTCTGATTCTGTCCACGACCTCTACCTCAGGCCCTAGAAAATGATCTCTGCTGCTCTGTTGGTGAATGTGCCTGCACGGGAGTAGCTGCAAGTGCTACTACTTGGGTGGCAGTCTGGCTGGGAGTGTCACTCGATTGTGCCTCATAATATTTCCTCTGTAATACCCCAACCCCCGTATCTTTAAGCAGTGTACATTGCCACCTTCTCTTGACAATGGTCTTAACAAAACAGCGGGTCGGGCCGGTGCTACATTATAAGTGACACACACTTGTTCTTTTCTTTTCAATATCCCGCGCCTTTCTATAAAATTCAAGAATACAAAATTTTCAATAAAATCAAGGCAAATTAAAAGAGATAAAGAAATTCAAACTATTTTATTCATAACAGAAATTGAGAGTATTAAACTCTTAAAAAAAAGAACTAATAGTTACAGCGGAAGTCTTCAAAATACTTTTCAGTAGAAAAGCATAAAAACTTTGGGCAACGTGCCCTTAAAATTCTAAAAAAATATAATATTGTAAACACTTTCTAAGAAACTATCTATATTCAATTGCTCTATGGGTTCATGTTCCTGAAAAATAAGAAAGGAACGAGTAAGCACATAGCCCAGTAGATCATTTTCGAACAACCATCTTTCGTATTCAAACTCATAACACAATCATAATTCAAACACTTGCAATCATTAGGCGTTTCAAACAACAATTTGTTTAAGTCGAGTCTTAGACCAAAAGGGCCTTTAATCCCTTGATGCTCTTAACTAAGTAAATAGGGCCCACTTGGCATCAACCCGTTAGTGGCATGTGTCAGCATCAACCCGTTATACATGGTGACCCACCAGTGGTACACGACCCTCAAGTACTTAGGTTTGAAAACCATATGACCTAACTCATATGAAAAGAACATCCATAGTGTCGTCTTGGCCACTATGATGGTACGTGGTTATTATCACGGTCGTCTTTGATTAATTCTCATAGCATGATCTCATAAAATAAACTTCAGAATATGAAATTAGACTAAAATTTAGAATATACATAGTCAATTCATGATACACTCATAAAACATGTATCATACTTTAATTTAAAACCCTAAGCATGATACTAACATGACATGGATGATATGATTGCTCAAACATAAATCAAAACTGAAAAACTGAAATAAACTTTTAAAATTCTGAAACTGAAATTGAAAATCTTTGATTTCAGTGACAAACACACAAATAATGAGTATGCCATGAATTTAAATAAGAACAGAAGGGTGTTCTAGAAATCACTTCCACCTTGTGACGCTTTCTTTCAAAATTTCGACAGCAATTCCCCCCACGTACTAATGCCAATGAAGATCGTCCAATTTAATTCCCCAATTCGAGAGCTTCTCACACACAAGAAGGGAAGATGGGAAGAGGTGCCAAGAAGAAGGCTTTGAGAAAACAAGAAGAGAATTCAACTCTTATTTTTTGGAATGAATGAAATTGAGAGGCTAGGGGGGTTTATATAGGTGTTTCAAGGGAGAAAATTAGAAAGTTTTGTGTCCTTCTTTGAATAGAACACCCTAATTCTCCCTAATTTCGTACTCTCTAATGTTTGGAGCAAAATAGGTATTTTTCAGATTTTTTTGGATTTTAGAAATATTTTTCGAAATTTAGAAACTATTTTTTCAGAATTTTTGGATTAAATTTCATATTTTTCGATAATTTTTTAATTTTCGGATTTGTTAATCTCGACTGTTGAATTAACCTCGAATTGATCAACAGAAATTAGAATCTTCGAATCAGGACCATTGGATTTTTCTCGAGTGCATCAACGATCACGATCAATCTAAAACGGTTTTGATCTAAACCGTCCGATGATCCTCGAGCGTAGCAATGTTTGCGATCTCTCAACGCGGCTTCGATATCGACCATCAGATGATCCTCGATCACGGTGTGCGGATCTAATTTTGCGATCAACGAACTCATTTCTGGCCGCACAATCATCCTCGAGTTACGTACTTGGATCTCTGGCCATTTGATCTCAATGATCTAGTGTGCTTGTGCGTATGTGCGGTTCTGATCATGGCCGTAAGATCATGAGATTAGATTCCAGATCTATGGTTCACAGTGTTTTGAGTTTATTTTTGATTTTTCAACCAAATTTCTTGCTTTCTTTTCGGATTTTTTTCCAAATCTCGATCCCAATTGACTTTCTAATCATGTTTTCATCAAAAATTGCACATATCCTTATATTTTTGGCTATGATATCCCATTTTATGCATTATAATCATATTTTTTTCTTCCAAAAATCCCTTAAATTGGTTTTTATTCCTCATTTGGGTAACTAGGACTTGCCAAAATTCTCATTCGTCAATTCTGTATAATTTTCTAAGTAAAAATTCAATTTTCATATGAATTTTTCGAGATGTTACATCATCTTCCTCTACTTCTGAAAACGACCACGACCTCGATGACCCCAAAACCCACCTCTATTTGATGGCTGAGTCTGTGATACGACCTGCTGCTGTAGCTGTGTCTGAGGGGTACTGCCAGATACTACTGAAATCTTAGGACGCTCATCTAAATCATCCATCTCATACCGTAGGGCCTCCCTTTGGATCTCTTCTAAGGTCTAGGCCCTAGAGGTGGAAGTCGTCTGCCTGATGGTGACCCTCAGCCCTCACTGATAGAATCTGGCTCTCTCTCTTTGGTCAGCAATCAACCCAGGTGCATAAGCCTCCAGTTGTAGGAACCGATGTTATACTCTCACACGATCATGGTCCCTGACGCAGGCTCAGAAACTCTATCTTCTTATGTTTACTCTCAGTCTTGAGAACGTAAGCCTCTAGAAACAACTCTCTGAACTTGACCCATGAAGTGATCGAGCCCTCAATGCTCCTGGTAGAACGCCACCATCTAACAGCCTCACTTTCTAACATATGGGCTGAAAATAACACCTAATCTGCCTCTGATAGTCTCAAGGTCTCGGCGTTCTTCTCCACATTTAGTAACCAGTCCTCTGCCACCTCTAAACTAATGCCGCCTCTGAACCTCTCAGGGTGCAGATCCATAAAACTCTTGAGGAGACGAGCACGGGCTCTCTCATCTCCTTGTCTATCCTAGGCTGGGGCTGCTGGTGCTAGTATTGGCCCAATTGGTGACTCAACAACCAGTGGCACAGGTGGAACAGACTGCTCTACTGGCTCAGCTCTCTGCCTATCAGCCTCCAATCGATCTAGCCTCTTCATCAGCAAGGCTATCTGGGCCTGAGCAACCTCATTAGAGGCCCTAATCACTGCCTCGAGTCTCTGTATCGGGTCTAGCTCGGGCTGAACAAGTGGGGGTGGTGGTGGTGTCGACTCCTTTGGCTCGAGCGGTGGTCTGCCCCGACTAGGTGGTGTTCTACTTTGCCGAGGTGGCATGTCTATCTGCAATTCAAATTGGATTGTTCGTTCTTCATACATTTAAAATAGATTCGACTATAAAAGTTTACTAGCATTGTATGTTCTGTTCAAAATACGTTTTATGATTGCTAGTATTCTCTTCTTTATTCGATGCTTCGCTTACTTTTACAATCATTCTGATATCATCTAAGTTTTTCACTTATTAATGTTTTCCAGTTCCTTTGAACCTAGGGCTCTAATAATTTGGCCCAAAATTTGTTGTTTCAATTACTAATGATACTCTTTAATAACCCAAAATGGATGAAACTATATAAAAATAAATATGCTACTCTTTTAGTTGTGATCATTTTTTGCATGAAAGCATAATTGTCATTTTGATAAAACGATAAATCACTACATAAGCATAATCATGACCTTTTTAGTATTTGATAAACCACCTAAGAAATTTATAAATATATTATTCCAAGGCTTCTTTGGAATTAGTAACAGGGTGCAGAGTCTCAACTTTCTATTGTTGGGTTGCTCATGCAACATATTATATACTATTTAATGAACATGTCAATCATTGTTATCATTACATGCTAATATATATACAAGCTAATCAAGTTTGACCAATAAACACTTGTACTTATTGTTTCACAATGTCAAACTCTATAATAGATTGTCGACAGAAACCAATGTCGGGTACAGAAACGCTAAACATTAATTGTATATATGCTTAATTTGCCTTTGCAATGGTAACCCTTTCGGTTCTTGCATGACATTTGCAAAAGTATATAACAACTATCTTAACTCTTCCCTTTGAACTTTGGTACAATTATCCATATCAATATTTGTTGAGCTAAGAAATTCATCTTGAACTTGTCATATCATCAGTAAAACAAATTTCTAGCTACAATTTCACCGTATATTTGTTTGTTGTGCTGTCACCAATTGTAGCTTGTTTTTTTCCCTCCTTTGATGCTGGGATTCAAAATTTCTTTTCATCTTTTGCCACTCTCCATATATTATCCCTTTGGTAAAAGATTGCATTTATATCCTGTACATAGGGTTTGCCAAATATAATTTGACACACATCCGACAAGACCAAGTTGCATTTCACCTCTCATAAAATTTTTTTGTTAGCAACAAATTTGAAGGTATAATAAGTGCTTACCTGCAACTCCAGGTCCTTTTTCAACCATTTTACAGGACAAGGTTTAGGATGCAATAAAGCTTTTAACTATAACTATTTCATAAGTTGTTCCACAACTAAGTTCTACTATGATCCATTGTCAAATAGAGTGATACCCAAAAGAGTTCATCTTTTGTTGACTCTAGTACTGCAACAGGTTGTGTGGATGTAACTTCATTCTATGGTGTTTTTGGTTTGCCTTTGTGTGCCATGAAAATTAGTTTCTTATTAGGCTTAGAAGAGCTTTCTATAATCTTTTCTTCAACACAAGCAGTTGTTGTTGTTTTGCTACAATCTTTCCACCATGTAGGCCTTAACTCTAAATGCAGCTCCCAACAACTTTCTTTCTAATGTCAATTTCTTTTGCAATTGTTACAATATTATCTTTTATGTGCCACAATGTGAGTTTTCTTACTCTGTTTCTAAATCTCTTTCTCGTGAGTTTTTTCTTATGCTTTGAATTCTTCTAAAAGTGTTGAACTTCTTGTTATGAGGACGATTCTTCCTCCCTACGCACATACCCTTTTTGGCAACATCATCAATATTTGTGACTGTAAATAAGGCCAACTCTACTCATAGGTTAGACAATAGACCTCCTTGGTTCTTATCTGTAATTTTAATATCTCGTAGATTGATGTTTAGTGTCGATCCTTGTTTTTTGTACTCAAAAGTTGTAATACCCCCAACTCCCGATCTTTCTTACATACGTCATAAGTGACGTGGTTGTCTCGACTTGAGACGTCATTTCTTCCGAGTGCAATCAGTCCTGCTTTCTATCTGAAAACTGGGTGTATTACTTTTTCTTTTCATCATTTTTTTCTATTAGTTTCATCAGATCATATCCAAGAGTACAAATACAACGAAAATACAATAATATTAGTGTTTCAAAATAATTGAAAACATTGCTTTGTTATCAGAGTTACAAATAATTTTGTGGGCTCCATAGCCATCTTTTGATAATACAAATATTATCGACATTTGACATAATCAAATATAGTGGGTCACAAGCCCCACAGTACAATTCATTTTCTACTATCCTCATACTATGAGGCACACTGTTATTAATTTACATTGACCTGCTGGGGAGATGTCTTCAATAGTCACCTGAAAAAAATGATTGGGTGAGCTCAAGAGCCCAGTGGATCATACACAGTACATCCAT
>JAJIYU010011110.1:0-15520 GCA_030144865.1 Tinospora cordifolia
CGCACTAGGCCCAATGAACACGTGGGCGGGAGGCCTGGTCTGGGGTCGGGATGTCACAAATGTGGTATTAGAGCTCTGTGTTAGGATACACAAGGCCAGAATGGATTTTTTGTTGGATTTGATTTCTTCGAAAAAAAGGGATTAAAAATTAGTAAAGGTCACTATTAGGTGCCTAGAAGTCTAGGAAAGATTTAGGTGATGCCAACACGCTCAAGTTTGCTAGTCGGAGGTGTGATGCGAGTACTGGTAGGTGTCCCTGATATTCTAATCACTTCTTGGGGTAGATGTCCCTGAGGGTCTAATCTTCTTCTTCGGATGAGTATCCTTAATGGTCTGATCTTTGCTCCGGGCAGATGTCCTTGAAGGTTGATCCCTACATGGGAAAGTTTCGAAACTTGGGGCCGATGATATCACATAGAAAAGAGATAGAGTTGGAACTTGGCATAGGTTGACGGTTCAACTAAAGAACCAATTAGCCAAGTACCAAGACTATAGGTCTAGGTAAAGACTGGGTTGTGCCTTGGACGTATGGTGGGTCTTAAATAAAATCTTTTAGGACATAGGTTAAAGAAAGAAATGAGTTCAAACACACACTTGATTGATCAAGACACAAGCTCGAGAACATCTAATATCTCTGGTTTCTATTTGGTATGGGATGCATACGGATTTGGGGGTATGGAGGAATCCTGGATTCGGAGATTGATGGACTGTGTTTGGTGAATGATTGGCTTCTTTGAAAGAACTTGTACACACTGTATTTGACTAGTATGGGACGGTCACGTATGGTGGGTCTTAGGAAGCCTTAGAAATCGAGACATTTGGGACATTGTAACAGGTGTAGTGAAATTCTGAGTGAAAGTCTATGTGGAAGGGTGAGTGTAATGTGGGACACAGATTTGGAAGCATAGATGGAAGCTTGGAATCTCATTATGCTAGTGTGCATTGTTTGATTGATTGATGATTGTTTGCTTGTTATATATGTATTACCATTATTTTGTGTATTGTTACCAGTACTCCTGTACCCAGAAATGAACAAAAATGTTGTCAACTTAGAAACATAAACCCCTAGGCCACTGAGACAAATCGAGAACCTAGTGACATGAATCTAGAGTCCCAGTAGTATGAACAATGTGAAGGGAATAGGTGGTTATAAGAAATGGCCATTGTCACAAGTCACAATATCCCAAGGTTTTGAGAACAAGGGTTTCTAAAACCTGAATTGAAGTAGAAATAAATTTATAGTTTATTTACAGTTATTGAAAATTCTTGTTTCAATATGATTACACTATTGGATACTAAAGTAATGGTTGACTTGTAGATAATGCCGAGAACAAGGGGAAGATCTAGGAGAGGTGTGACCAGAGAGGAGGCTAGGGATGAGCCAGGGTCGAGAGATGAGGGTACACCAGTGGCAGAGGCACCTATCGAAGCGATGGGGACCCCAAATATGATAGAAGAGATTACTCAGAGGGTGGTAGAATGGGTGGTGAGGATATTATAGCCACCGATACCATCACCAGTATCGTTCGAGCCATAGGTGTAGCTACCAGTACGGCAAGAACCTCAAGTACATCTTCAGCCTTAGGCTCATTAGGGGGCCAGATCCACAGACATAGTGCCACATGGGAGATCAGTCAGATATGATAGGGAGTAGTAGGATTTGTTAATAAAGTTTCAGAAGCTATGGCCTAGCACGTTTGAGGGGATGACTGATCACTTTGCAGTAGATAGGTAGTTCACTAAGATGAATAAACACCTTAATGCTATGCAGGCATCTAGGCCCAAGAGGGTGGCACTAGGAGTGCATCAGTTAGTAGGATCGACATATCATTGGTGGGAGGTGATAGTAAATGACCCCACCATTGATGACTCAGCTAGGACATGGGATGAGTTTAAGACCCTATTCTATGACACATTCTTCTCCACTACGAAGATGAGGCAGCTACAGTCAGATTTCATCAGATTGACGTAGTGAACCACAACAGTGTCAAAGTATGAGCAAAAATTTACCGAGCTGTCTAGGTTTGCCCCGGAGTTGGTGAAGGATGAGCAGTCTAAGGTAGATAGGTTTACAGAGCGTCTAAAGGTGGAGATCAAAAAAATTATTGCATCACTGAGGTTGACTACTTTGAGGGAGATTGTGATAAGGGCATAGATGATCGAGCGATACTTGGAGTACAAGCAATCATTGAGGAGTAGGCACAAGAGAGCACAACCCAAACAAATTGCAGGAGCTCCACAGAAGAAATAGAGCATACCAGAGTCATCTAGAGCACCTCTTACTCCAAGCTGGACACAAACGACTACTAGGCAGCAATCCTAGCATGCTGGACCCGACCAGGCAGGCAGTGATTAGAGAGAGCAGGATAAGAGGCTAGGGTTATTTTACATTTGAAATCAGAAAGGACACTTAGCCAGAGATTGTCTTACTAGAGCACCAACCTCATCTCCTCAGTAGCTACAGACACGGGGGTAGAGTAGTCATCCACCAAAAAGGTAGTAGCCACAACCTTAGCCATAGCAGAAGGGCCAGGCTTGGCTCTATGTAGCAAATGCCCAGATAGATACCACTCCTGCAGTGGAAGGTACATTTTTGTTGTTTGCTGCTGTGTGAGTATTGTCTGATTCTGGTGCCACAAGGTCTTTCATTTCTGAGGATATTTTGAATAGATTACACTTAGTGACAAACCCATTGGCTATGTCATTAAAAGTAGCCACTCGAATAGAGGCTATTGTGAGTTCGAAGAGGCATTGTAGATGCAAACTCACATTCAGAGATCAGCTAATCTCAATAGATCTCTACACGCTCCACTTAGGTGGGTGTGGCATGATATTGGGAATGGATTAGTTGACCCAATATCAGGCATAGATAGATTGCTAGAAATGGAGAGTCACTATAAGGTTGCCATCTACTGGGGTTTTAAAGATAAATGGGAATATGCAAAAATTGCCGAGGAGTCCCATGCTAGCTCTATTGTATTCCATTAAACATAAAGAGGGCTTCAGGCAATTGTTGGAAGAGGATGCAGAGAAACCTAAGGAAATTCAAGAAATTCCTATGGCACAGGAATATATGGATGTGTTCTAAGATGATTTACCAAGACTTCCACCACATAAGCAAGTGGAGTTAAAGATCAAGTTGCATCTTGGCACGAATCCCACTGTAATTTCACCATATAGAATGACACTAGTGGAGTTGAAGACACAGCTGTATGAGCTTCTGACGAAAGGATTCATTAGACCAAGTGAGTAGCCGCAGGGAGCTCCGATACTATTTGTGAAAAAGAAGGATGGATCCATGAGGTTGTGTGTGGACTATCAAAAATTGAATCAGGCTACTATCAAGAACATGTACCCATTGCCCAGAATATATGACCTCTTTGATCAGTTGAGAGGAGCCATGCATTTTTCTAAGATTGGACTAAGGTTAGGGTACCACCAATTGAGGGTCCGAGAGTCTAACGTACCTAAGACAACCTTCAGAACATGATATGTGCACTTCGAGTTCACAATTATGCAATTTGGGTTGACAAATGAACTAGTTGGTTTCATGGATATGATGAACAAAGTCTTCAGCCAGTATTTGGATCAGTTTTTGTAGTGTTTGTTGATGACATTCTGATCTATTCCTCATCAGAAGCTGAGCATGAGCAGCACTTGTATATCAACTTGGAGGTCCTGAGGAAGAATAAACTGTATGCCAAGTTTAGCAAGTGCAAGTTCTGGATGAAAAAGGTCAAGTTCCTTGGCCATGTTGTCTCAGCAGGAGGGATATCTATGGACCTAGAGAAAGTAGAGGCAGTATTCAACTAGAAGCAGTCCACAACAGTTATAGAAATCAAAAGTTTCCTAGGGTTGGCTAGAGTCTACCGTAGGTTTATTAAAGATTTCTCAAAATTGGCAGGTCTGACGACAAAGTTAACCAAAAAGGGAGAGAAGTTTTTTTAGAATGGCAAGTATGAATAATCGTTTCAAGAATTGAAGAGATGGCTAACTACAACACTTGTTCTAACCACACCAACTCATGGTGTGATATACACCCTATGTACAGATGCTTCTCTAAGCAGTTTGGGTGTGGTACTGATGCAAGATGGATAGGTAGTGGCTTATGCATCATGGCAATTGAAACCTCACGAACAGAACTATGCTACACACGATCTGGAGCCAACAGCAGTCGTGTTTGCACTGAAGATATGGAGGCATTATCTCTATGAAGAGAATTTTGATCTGTACTCGGATCATAAAAGCCTCAAGTACATTTATACCCAGAAGGAATTGAACCTTTGAGAGAGGAAGTGAGGTAGTCTTTTGTACATCTTCATCCTTAACCCTCAGCTGATGGTACCTAGATTTCATATCAATCTTCGAAGATACTTTGGTACCCCTAAGCTAATCAAATAAGTCGTCGATACGTGGAAGAGGGTACTTATTCTTGATCATCACCTTGTTCAACTGTCTGTAGTTGATGCATAAGCAGAAGCTCCCATCCTTCTTCTTCACAAACAACACTGGAGCACCCCAAGGTGACATACTAGGATATATACATATAAAATTTGTTTGCACTATTTTGGGCGAAATCAAGAACAATATAAATAAATAAATAAATAAAGCTTACTCTTCAAGTGTTAGGGCAAGAACCAAAAAGAAAAAAAAAAGCAAAGAAGAAGAAGCTTGTTGTGCTTTGTTTTCACACACAAAAGAGAGAAGAAAAGGGGCTTGGAAGTTAGGGCAAGAAAAAAAATCTAGTTGTGTGTTATTGTGGCGATTGGGTGTGAAAGAAGAAGAAGATTTCAAATCTGAAATCTTTGTTACGTTTGAGTCAAAGAACAGATCGAGAACTAGATTTGTGGTTGGTGCTATTTGCAAAGAAGAAGGGCGCAGCTCATTGCTGCTATTGTGTGAAGAAGAATGAAGACGAAGAACAGCTTTGCCTTGCTGCTGGTGTGTGAAAAGAGAAAAGAACGAACAACTCGTTGCTACTTTTGTTGGTCTGTGAAGAATAACAACACCCAATTGGTGTTGCTATTAGTTCGTTTTTGCAGGAAAGAAGAAGGACAAACTAGATCTGCAGCTGCATTCCGTTGTTGCTACTGGTGTGATTTGGGCAAACAAATGACGTTGTTGCAATGTTGTAACACGAGAAATAAGAGGAAAACGTAATAGCCAGCTATTGTTTCGTCCATCCGCAAAGAAGAAGAAGAAGGTTGTGCATGATTCGCGAAGAAGAACAACCCTATTGTTGGTGTGTGAGGAGAAGAACGAGACAACAGCTCGTCCATTGGGTGTTGCTACATTTTTGTAAAGAAGAAGATGATGTGAAGAGAGGAAAAAAGGGTTCATGTTCTCAAACTCAGATCTGTGTTGTCGAAGCCCTTGATTTGGTTTTTTGTTCATGGTAACAACCATTAATGCTCCTCAAGCTTCATCAAAATAACCCCACACCAATTTTCCAATAGCTTTTAGCCAAGATCTAAGGGTTTTGCACTCATCCAAACCCTTTTCATTTGGCTTCGAAATAAGATCTGTGAAGAATGTTCCTAGTGGAAAGAAATCCGCCGAGCTGCATTCGAAACCCCTTGAACCAAGTGAGCACGTTTTTCAGTAATGGGAGTGTGATTTTAACATTGGATTGAATGCATTTTAATGGTGGATGTGTATCGTTTGGACTGAAACAAATCTAAGGCATCAAGTCTAGTTTCGGAAAGGGAACGAAAGGGCAACATGAGAGTGAAGAGGCGTTAAAGCTTCAAGTCCTTGAATCTTATGTTGTAGTTAGTTTAAATTGATTTAATTGAGTCATATGGACTCAAAGACGGGTTTTGTGAGTTAGAAATCATTAGCATGCGAAAATAGAGATTTTGGAACCTCTTTATTAAAGGATTTTTGAAGTTATAATCTTATTTTATTTATGACTGCTTGCTATACTGTTATGTGATTATACTAATTTGATATGGAGAATGAATGATAATTTTTGGAGTTATGGAGGATCGAGACAGGAGAATCAATTATTTTGAAATTTTATGGAAATTTGATAATTTTGAGAGAAAATAATTCTTTTAATCTTAAATTCTTGAGTTGGTAATAGCTAAAATAAATCATTTTCTGGATATGAATATGTAGGATGAAATTTGGAGGTTTAGAAATATTTTCATGTGATAAATAATATTTCTAGAGTTTAGCTCAGATTTTAGATTTGGAAGTCTTATTTTGTTCATAATAAATTACTTTGGATATGAATGGATGATTTGATATGAAAAGAAATATTATCAAAGTTTTCGGGGTTGCAGAGATCGGAGTTTGATTTTATTTTACGGCTTGATGGAAATAAGGATTGTTGGGAAGTCCTAATTTTGATTTAAATATTAAAATGAGTAGTAAGTGCGCTGGAAATAATTTAATGATTTTTATTTTTTATTTATATTTTTTTAAAGTAAATATCTAAGGTCTGTGAAGGGCTGCGTGAAGGCGCAAGGGACACAAAAAATATAAGTGGTTGTGATTACAGTACTCTCTATTATTATTCAAACTTTAAATATATAATATGATGTGTGTTTTAATTTGATGCATAGAAGCATACTAGGACTGTTTGAATGAATATTGTTTGGGTTGATTATTTGAATGCTAAAATAGCATAATGGATGCTTAAATTTTTTCTTGTGATTGCATGCCTAAATAACAGGAAGGATTCTTGCTTTGAATTACATGGATTATTTACATGTTTAATTTGCGATGTGATTGATAAACTAAAGACGATTAAATTAAGATTTAAACCACATACCTAGGCAATAACCAGCCTTAGGGTATCATCGTGGGTGAGCTCAACTAGACTGGCTGTGGTGCTAGATGTCACTTCAGACCTCACGCCCCCACCAGGGTCCTAAAAGGTAACCGACCCTAGGGTGTCACCTCCGGATTTGCTCTTGGACCATAAGGGAGACACCGAGGTCACAAACCTTTCGATCTTAATTGCTACGAAAAATAATAAAGTATTTGAAACGCCCTAATGTAATGAAAGTGTGTGTATGTTTTGTACTTTGGTCTGAATAATGCTAGTGATGTGTTGTATGATCCATTGGGCTCTCGAGCTCACCCCACTTTTCCATTTCAAGTGACAGTTGACACAATGCGAGTTGACCATCTCCAGGTGACTTTGACATTTTTGTGAAACCTCACTTGGGAGGTTGTTATCATCTTTTGCATATTATATTTTATAATTTAACTTGAAACAAGGCATGTACCCTTTCCTTTTGGGACTAAAAATTTTATATGTGATCAAATGTTTTGGATTATTTTAGAGATCTTTAAATTGTTTAAATTTGAACTTGATGCTTCCCATTTTTCCATTTTATTTACATAGAAATTTGTTTTAGAAAAAAAATATTTCATATTACTAGAAAGAAAGAAAGAGAAATAGAGAGAGATTAAATTCAGTAGCCTTCGGCTCTCAGTAGATAGCCGCTTTGCGACTTTTCTCCTGCCAGACGGGCACGCATCTCTGCCCAGGGCCAAGGAAGCATGCGGACTGGGGGTCGGGGTTTTATAAAGTTGGTATCAGAGCTTAGTGAGTAGTTCGTTGGGAAAAGTCAGAACTCAGCTAGTAGCTCTTTGGGAATAGATTTTTCACTGGAATGAAATGGTTATCGGATTTGATTTTCATTGGAAATGATGTTCACTGAGTTTTAAAAATGTTATAGCAGTGAAAAAGGAATTGCCAAGTATAGAGACCATATGTCTAGGTAAAGATTGCGTGTTATATTGGATTACAGTGGATTACTAAATAAAAGCTTATAGGACATAAACTAGAGACTGAAAACGTGTGAAAATAAACACTTGATTGGTCAGGACACAAGATCGGGAGGATCATGTATCTTTGGTTTCTATGTGGTATGAGATGCATAGAGATTTGGGGGTACGGCAAAATCTTGGACTCGAAGATTGACGGGCCATGTTTGGTGATTGTTCGGTATCTTTGGAAGAATTTGTACGCACTATGTTTGACTGGTATGGGACGGTCAAGCATAGTGGGGCTTGCAAAGCCTTAAAAATTGAGACATTTACGAAATTGTGTGGGTGTAGTGAAACCTCTGAGTGGAAGCTTGTGCTGATGGGCGAGGGTGGTATGGGACACACAGACCTAGAAGCACAAATGGAAGCCTAGAATTTCACTATGCTAATGTGTATTGCTTGTTTGCTTGATTGATTGATTTCATGTAATATGTATATAATTATTTTGGGTATGGCCACACTAAACTGAACAAGTTGAGTACCCTAAAAACATACATGAGGAATGCAAACCTCAAAGTACAACTTAGAAGAATAAACTTGTATGCCACATAACAAGCGAGAACTTAGAAACATGAATCTAGAACCATGGTAGTACGAATAACATGAGAAAATAGCTTCGGACAAAGGGTCGCAACATAAGGAATAAATACCTTTGAATGTTGAAAAATTTTCTTTTCCATTATGATTGAATTATTGGATACTAAAAGTGACTTTTGCCTTGTAGATAATGGTGAGAATGAGAAGAATGGTGGTAAGAACTACAGATAGGGAGGAGAACACCGATGAGTCAAGACAGAGAAATGATGGCACACCGGTGGTAGCAGCACTGGTAGGGTCGATGATGACGCTCGAGATGATCACTGAGATCACTCAGAGAGCAGTGGAGTTGGTCATGAGGATCCTACAACCATCGACACAAACGCCGACATTAACACAGCCATAGCCACAGCCTCAGCCCTAAACTCATTAGGGACCGATTTCCACTGGTCTAGTAGCGCATGACCAATTGACAAGGTATGACAGAGAGCAGAAGGATTTATTGATTGAGTTTTAGAAGCTGCAACCCAGCGCATTTGAGGGCATAGATGATCATGCGGAAAACAGATGGTTAATGGAGATGAACAACCATTTGAACGCAATGGGGATTATCAGACCTAGGAAAGTTGTACTGGCAGTGCATCAATTTGTAGGACCCGCATACCACTGGTGGGAGATGATTATGAACGACCCACAGTAGATGAGTCTGTCATGAGATGGGAGCAGTTTAAGGTTTTATTTTATGGCCACTTTTTTCTATAGCAAAGACCAAACAGTTACAGAGTGAGTTCCTACAATTGACTTAGAAGACCATGACGTTGGTCGAGTATGAGCAAATATTTACTGAACTGTCTAGATTCATTCCAGAGCTGATTAGAAACGAGCAGTCTAAGACTGAGAGATTTACAGAGGGACTAAAGATAGAGTTCAGGAAGATCATAGCTCATCTGAAGCTGACTACCTTGAGAGAGCACAGTTGGTTGAGCGAGTCCTCTAGTATGAGCATGCCTTAAGAAACAAAAACAAGATGTCACAACCAGGTTAGGCCTCAAGAGCCCCACAGAAGAAGAAGAGTATGCAAGATGGGTACAAAGTGCCTTAGTCTCAAAGCCATACACAGACTTATGATAGGTAGCAGACCCAACAAACTCGACCAGGCCATGCTACTGACGATCAAAGAGAAAGGGCCAAGAGGTAGGGGTTATGTTTTGTGTGCAATCAAAAAGGGCATCTGGCTAACACTATCATACTAGAGCACCAACTCCCCCCCCCCCTCAGCTGCCGCTGCAAACACATGGGCAGAGTAGTCATCCACAACAAAGACAACAACCACAGTCCTAGCCACAATAGAGATATTAGGCCCAACTGTATGTTTGGTGTTGCTATCCAAGTTTTGTTTGATTGAGGTGCCATTAGATCCTTTATTTCTGAGAACCTAGTAGATAGATTACAATTGGTAACAAGTCCATTGTCAGTAACATTAGACGTAGCCACACCCATTGGAACTACAGTGAGTTCAAGTTTGGAGACAAGTTGATTTTAGTTGATCTCTATACACTCCATTTTCATGGATATGACGTGATATTGGGTATGGATTGGTTAACCAAATATCAAGCACAGATCGATTGTCAGAGACGAAGGGTGACGGTGAAGCTACCATCTGGTGAGGCATTGAAAATAAATGAGGACATGCAAAGATTGCCAAGGAGTCCTATGTTAGCCATGCTATATTCTATAAAATAGAAAGAGGACTTCAGGCAATTATTAGAAGAGGATACCGAAAATTCTAGGGAAATACAGGAGATACCTGTAGTATGGAAATATGCGAATGTGTTCCCAAATGATTTACCTGGACTCCAACCACACAGACAATTGGAGTTCAAGATCGATTTGCATCCATGCATTAATCCCATAGCCATTCCACCCTATAGAATGGCACCGATATAACTAATTAAGCTAAAGACACAATTAGATGAGTTTTGTGATAAGGGATTTATAAGACCTAACGAGTCACCATGGAGAGCTCCAATATTATTCGTGAAGAAAACCTTGAGATTGTGTGTAGACTATCGGAGGTTAAACCAAGCAACGATAAAGAAAAAATACCCATCGCCTAGAATAGAGGACCTGTTTGATCAATTGAGGGGAGTCACTCATTTCTCCAAGATTGAGCTACAGTCAGGGTATCACCAGCTAAGGATCAGAGAATCAAAGATTCTGACATATACAAGACAACTTTCAGAATTCAATACGGGCATTTCAAGCTCACAGTGATGCCGTTTGGTTTGACCAACGCGCCAGCTGCATTTATGTATCTGATGAATAATTTTCAGATAGTACCTAGATCAGTTTGTCATGGTATTTGTGGATGACATTCTGATCTACTCTAGATTAGAGGCTAAGCACGTTGATCATTTGCATATCGTCTTGGAGGTACTAAGAAGAAATGAATTATATGCCAAGTTTAGCAAATGTTAGTTTTGGATGAAAAGGGTCAAATTTCTTGGCCACGTGGTTTCAACAAAAGGGATATTAGTAGACCCTGAGAAAGTAGAGGAGGTATCAAACTGGAAGCAGCCTACGACTATCATAGAAATCAAAAACTTCCTAGGTTTGGCTAGATACTACCGTCGGTTCATCCAAGATTTTTCAAAATTGGTTGGACCAATAACTAAGTTAACCAGAAAGGGAGAGAAGTTCTTTTGGAATGATAAGTGTGAACAGGCATTCCAAGAATTAAAGAAAAGGTTAACTTCAGCACCCGTTCTAGTCACGCCTACTCATGGTGTGAGGTACACCCTATACACCGATGCTTCACTGATTGGATTAGGCGCGGTGTTGATGTAAGAGGGAAAGGTAGTAGCTTATGCTTCAAGGCAATTGAAGACTCATGAACGGAACTAGTTTACCCATGATTTGGAATTGGTAGCGATTGTGTTCGACTGAAGATCTAGAGACACTACCTCTATGGGGAGACTTTTGATTTATTTTCAGATCATAAGAGCCTAAAATATGTTTATACCCAGAAAGAATTAAACATGAGGCAGTGAAGGTGCCAGTTAGCAAGAAGGATGAGGAAAGAGGACAGATGTACCAATTAATTAGTGAATATAATTTAGGTATTGCATCAAATGATGGACGAGTATATTTTTATGCTATGACTTGCCAGCTGGACCTATTACACCAAATCAAAGATGAGTAGAAAAGAGACAAGTGGATTGTTGATCTCATAGAAGGTGTTAAACAAAGCAAGCATACAAACTTCAGAATTGATATAAAGGGCATACTGAGATTGGAGAATAGAATTTGAGTGTCAGGTAGAGAACACAACAGAAGAACCATCCTAGATAAAGCTCATCAAACTAAGTACAGCATGCATCCAGGAGGTGATAAAATGTACCAGAATTTGAAGAAGACATTAATGGAGAGGAATGAAAAGGGACATAGCCCAGTATGTCTCTAAATGTTGGACATGTCAACAAGTGAATGCAAGCACAAAACACCTTCAGAGATTTTGTAACCTCTTCCTGGAAGTGGGATAATATTGCAATGGATTGTTAGCGGGCTGCCAAGGAATTAGAAAGGGAAAAACACCATATAGGTAATTGTTGATTGATTGATGAAGGTAGCTCATGTCCTAACTATTCAATCTATAGTTGTAGTTGGGAAGTTTGGGGATCAATATGTCAAGAAATTGTAAGACTATATGGTGTTCCCAAGACTATAGTGTCAGATAGAGATTCCAAGTTCACATCTCAATTTTGGCAATGCTTACACAAAGAGCTAGGAGGCATACTCACCATGAGCATTACATTCCATCCTCAGACCGATGGGCAATCTGAAAGGGTCATTCAAATATTAGAAGATGTGTTAAGAGCTTGTGTCCTTGACTTTAAGGGCAACTGGAGCAAGTACCTCCATTTGGCAGAGTTCTCCTACAATAATAGTTATCGAGCTCCATTCGAAACCCCTCAAACCAAGTGAGCACTTTTTTCAATAATGGTAGTGTGATTTTAACATTAGATTGAATGCATTTTAATGGTGGATGTGTACTTTTTGGACTGAAACAAATCTAAGCCTACAAATCTAGTTTCGGAAAGGGAACAAAAGGGGAATGTGATAGTAAAGAGGTACTGAAGCTTTGAATCCTTGAATCTTATGTTGTAGTTGGTTTAAATTGATTTAATTGAGTCATATGGACGCGAAGAATGGGTTTTGAGTTAGAAATCATTAGTATGCGAAAATAGAGATATTGGAACCTCTGTATCAAAGGATTTTTGTAGTTATAATCCTGTTTTATTTATGACTGCTTGCTATACTGTTATGTGATTATATTAATTTGACATGGAGAATAAATGATAATTTTTGGAGTTATGGAAGCTCGAGACAGGAAATTTATTTATTTTGGGAATTTATGGAAGTCTGATATTTTTTAGAGAAATATAATTCTATTCATCTTAAATCCTTGAGTTGGTAATAGTTAAAATAAATTATTTTCTAGATATGAACATGAAGGATGGAATTCGGAGGGTTAGAAATATTTTCATGTGATAATTAATATTTCTAAAGTTTAGCTCAGATTTTAGATTTGGAAGTCTTATTTTGCTCGTAATAAATTTACTTTTGATATGAAGGGATGATTTTGAAATGAAAAAAAAATATTATCGATCTTTTGGGGGTTACAAAGATCAAAGTTTGATTTTATTTTACTGCTTGATTGGGAAGTCCTAATTTTGATTTAAATATTAAAATGAACAATAGGTGTGCTAGAAATAATTTAATGATTTTTATTTTTTATTTACATTTTCCAGATTAAATATCTAAGGTCTGTGAAGGGCCGCGCGTAGGCACAAGGGACATGAAAAATATAAGTGGGTGTGATTATCGTACTCTCTATTATTATTCAAACTTTAAATATAGAATATCATGTGTGTTTAAATTTGATGCTTAGAAGCATACTAGGACTGCTTGAACGAATATTGTTTGGGTTGATTATTTGAATTCTAAAATAACATGATAGATGTTTAAATTTCTTATTGTGGTCGCATCCCTAAATAATAGGAAGGATTCTTGCTGTGATTTACATGGATGATTTACATGTTTAATTTTCATATCTTGGTGTATCAATTGTGTAGAATGAGTTGTGATGTGATTGAGAAACTAAAGAAGATTAAATTAAGATTTAAACCATGTATCGGGGTGATGACTGGCCTTAGGATGTCATCGTGGGTGTCTTCAGCTCAACTGGCCGTGGGGCTGGATGTTACTTCGGACCTCACACCCTCGCCAGGGTCCCAAAAGGTAATTGGCCCTCAGGTGCTACCTTCAGATTTGCTCTTGGACCATGAGGGGGACACCAATGCCACAAACCTTTCGATCTTAATTGCAACGAAAAATAATAAAATGTTTGAAATGCCTTAATATAATGAAAGTGTTTGTATGTTTTGTATTTTGGTCTAAATAATGCTAGTGATGTGTTGTGTGATCCATTGGGCTCTCGAGCTCAACCCACTTTTCCATTTTAGGTGACAGTTGACACAGTGCGAGTTGACCATCTCTAAACAACTCCGATTTTTTGGTGAAACCTCACTGGGGAGGTTGTTATCTTCTTTTACATATTATATTTTTTAATTCAATTTGAAACAAGGCATGTGCCCTTTCTTTTTTGGACTAAACATTTTATATGTGATCCAATGTTTTGGATTATTTTAAAGATCTTTAAATTGTTTAAATTTGAACTTGATGCTTCCCATTTCATTTGTAATTTCACGGATCCATTTTATTTACTTAGAAATTGTTCTCAGGAAAAAATTCATATCTATTTAAATTGATTTTATCATTATTAGAAAGAAAGAAAGCAAAATAGAGAAAGATTGATTTCAATAGCACTCCGGCTCTCGGTGGATGACCACCCCGTGGCTTTTCTCCTACCGGACATGCGCGCATCTTAGCGTAGGGCCCGGGAGATGCGCGGACCGGGGGCCAGGGTGTTACACATAGCTTTTAAATAATTATTTCTATCTAACCAAAATCATTCCAACATTCGCATCTAAGTATTAAATAAATTTAATTTTTGATCTCCCAATCTGCACAACCCCCTAAACTTCGATATCGACATTCCAACATCCATCAGATAATTTATTCATCACAAATAAAATATTTCAAAGAGGAACAAGAATTTAGAACTCAAACCTTTTAGCATAAGGCTTCAATTTCACTATTTTCTGCTTCGGAGTTTTCTAATTAATTCAACTTGTTCTTTACATTCCAAAAATTCAAATAATCCATTCAAACTAATGATATATCAACAATTAAAGAAAAAAAATTTTACTTACCTTTCCAACCTCCAAAATTTCATTCCAAAACTCTTTAACTTAGGTTTCTAACACCAAAATCCCATAACAATATAAAAGCATTCATAAATGGAATAGAATTATAACTACCAAAAATCTTTTGATAAAAAGATTTCCAAACTCCCAACTTCTATATGTCTACTTTATTCTAAAATAAAATCTCTCCTATATTATTATTTTCATCAAACCCCAAATCAAAAATTTCAATTTCCATCTATTCGGTCTCCAAGTAATTTTCTTTGAATCACCAAGAATTCTTATTATCCAAATCTCGTTCTTTACATTCCAAGGAATTCAATTTATTTATTCTAAATTAACTATAGCCCCAAAATTATAGAAAATTAGATTTATACCTCTCCACAATTTCTCCCCTATTCAAAACCCTTTCAGAATGAGATTTAATGCCCTCAACCTGTTGTAAATCCAAATAAAGTATATAGTCTCTCAAAACACAAACACAAATTATTTAAAATAACCATTAGAGGGCTATATAGAACTCACCAAAGTTCCAAACGCATTTCGAACGTCAAAGCTCTCTCAAAAATCCTTCAAACAATAATTGAAATTTTGATTTCTTCGTTGAAGCTCTTTTGTGCAACAACCCTAGTCTAGGGCATCAAATTTTCGTCATTTTCAGGGCCCAAAATTCAGATTGTGTGGCTGAAAAATTCTCCACAAATTTGAGTTCGAAACTAGGGCACGCCCTTCTTCTTTTTCGCGAGCAAACACAGCAACAATTGTTGCTGCTGTTCCTTCTTTGCATGTACAACACCCAACAACAAAACCCCTTGTTGTTGTTCATCCTTCACGCACCAGAAACCCAAGAATTGCTGCTTCTTTCCTCT
>JAJIYU010011111.1:0-15628 GCA_030144865.1 Tinospora cordifolia
AATTGAAATAATGATTTAAATGTTAGAAAGATCCACTGGGCTGTGTGCTCACCCTTCCTTTTATTTTTCAGGGAATTAAATTACATGAAGACCATGAATATTAGTTAGGTTTTTTTTTTAAGTTTCTAATTTTCATGTAAGGGCATGTTGCCCAAGTTTTAAGACTTCCGCTGTAATATCTTAAATTATGTACTCAATTTTATTTAATTAATTGAGTTTGTGAATTTCAATTATTTCTTATACTATTGCCTTATTAAATTCTTAATTTTAAGTTATGTGCAGTTAAATATGACCAAGGCATGAAATGACTGAAATAGAAAGTCAAGTGTGCGTCGCTTGTAACGTAACATGACCCAACCCGCCGTCTGGAAAAACGGTGGATGCGTCCAATGCTTAATGATACGGGGGTTGGGGTGTTACATATATTGCATTAATAATGGATATCCTCATCATCAATTTATTTATGTCACTAAGTCATTTTTATCATAACAACACTTGATGTGTTATTTTTTTCTTCTATAGCCATAACACTGACATTAATGTCACACCAATGATCAACATTTTCACACTTTTTTTTCCTAAAATAATCTATTTTTTAATTTAATCAAATTTATATCTTCCAAAAAATAAATAAAATAGCATGCATTTACTACCCAATTAACATATTCTATACGTACACACAATTGTATATGGTTACATGTGTTGCAACCAATTTCAACTAACAAATTTTGATTTTCTAATTACTTTCCTTATTCCCTATAATTTTCTTATATTTTGCATATTTTTCATTTATAATTTAGCAAATAATATTTTGTCATAAAATCCTGTATTTTCATTCAAAATTTATCAACTTATATATGAAGATATATATCGAACTCATCGACTCGATGCTCAAAAATATGGGTCGTTACAGCTGCCATACATGAGATATGTGTTGGCGGATCCTTAGGATATTATGTGAGAATATGTCTAACTGTTTGGCAGCCTGCTCAAGTGGATTTCTTATTATCTTGGAGGCTAGTGAGAGCTTCGGCATGTTGTTTTCATCATTAAAACCATTTTTCAAAATCAAAGGTGCACGACTGCATTGTGGATTGAAAAATTTATTAACTGTTGCATTCACTGATATAATATTATTGTTCATGCACACATAACATTGTTTTATGAAATTCTAATTTTAAGTTATAGATTAGACTACATTACTCACTGAGTCGCTGTGGACAAATTGGGTCCACTACTCTAACATTTCAAATCCTTCCATTTCGGATAAAGGCAAGAATGTAGTCATAGTGTGGCGCTACATTCTTGGTTATTTTGGTATGTTTCTTCATGTCGTTCACTATTTTGAGAGTTAGAATGATGTATAGGGGTGAGGAAAATCTTGTAAATTTTGACTTAGACATTTCTGCTATTGCTACATTTAGAGGACTGTACATAATATACTTTTGCATATCTTCAATTGCTTTTACATTTTTGCATCTCTTATGATTATTCTAATGGTATTGTGAATGGGGGTGTGGAAGAGGCTTAACAGTGTTTTAGCGAACTCAGCTTGCGAGTGGGTTCGTTAGGCCACTATGTCGGTCGGATTGCCCTTCACCCTAGGGAAGGGGTCTCGACAATTTTATTAACTCCTAATTTAAAGAAAACATAATGTGATTTAATGCTAGACAAATCGATGTTGATAATTTACTTAATATGTTGTTTTTTGGAAATTTACTTTTTTTTAGTGAATTTACAACTTTTTAAAATTTAATATTTTTAGTAATTTTAAATTTTTAGACATACCAAATTAGAGAACTAATTGACTTTTTGATTAATTTGAAAAAAATGGTATTTGAATTCTTCTATAACCTAGTCATTACTATGTTCTGTATTTGTTTTTATCTAGAAGGTTTCATCAGTCTGCCTATTTTTATATTCATGTATTATTTAGATTAGTGAAAGAGAGATATCCGAAGTGATTAAGAAATATATTTAGAAATTCAATACTTGTTTCTAACAAAAAGCATCGAAAGAGTTGAATAAAGATTAATGTCATGAATTGCTTGAATTTTCCATGGTCTTACCTCAAGCTGTGGCACAACAAATTTAAGAGCAATTTTTTCAAATGGGGATAACCTCAAATCATTGTTAGAGAATAATTTATTAATTTAGTAAAGTTACTATTTTGATATTTTATTTAAAATATATTTTTAGTAATTTTTTTCTTCTAGGTTTTATTGAATCAGGAAACAAATATTTTATGAGTTTGAAAAAATATTTGATAAAGATATTTAAAGGCCGTTATATATATATATATATATATATATATATATATATTTAGATTAAATATTATTGATTTTTTTTTAGAGAATTTGCAAACTCCTATTTCTCAATATTCTAAAGAATTAATGAGTCCTGGAAAGATTATTGTCTTCTTGTGACTCCTTGCAATTAGCATCATATAGGGTAATACATGTAGTATCCACATCCCTCTCATAATTAGTTTGGCAAAATTTGTCATTTTAAATAACCCTAAACGCAAACTTGTTAAAAAACAAACTATTCTATTTTATTTGTGGAAATCCTCCATTAAAGTAAATATAATTATTCAAAGTCTTTTTTATTATTACAAAAAAAAAGTTTTTTTTTCTAGAAATAATTTCTTAAACTAATTCGTGAAAGAATATATTGTCTTATTGTAATTAAATTGATTGCGTAAAGAGAAATCAATAGTATGATATTTTTGACGAAAAAAATTATATATTTTTAATTAAAAGGTGCAAAACTAACGTTTTCTTATTGTAATTAGTTATATAGTGTAAAAAAAATCAATAATATGGTATTTTTTTATGAAAAATTATATATTTTTAATTAGAAGGGTGCAAAACTAAAATTTTCTTTCATAGAATAGAGTACAATGCGATGGAAGCTAGATCAAGGGAAGCATAAGATCCAAATGTACCACATCATGTAAGAGTGAGATATGTCCAAGCACATGTAAAAAGCAAAGTATGTCCAAGTCCACATACACGGACAAGTGAATGGAATGCATGGGAAGAGTTTGTAATAATTAGTAATTTCGGATACCAAGTTGATAGATTCAATATATACACTCCCATGTACTTTTTTGAATTTTTAATAAAAATATATGAAATTTTCAATTTTCTTTAATTTTACCTATTTAATTGAAGGAATAGAAATTAATTGAAAAAATAAAAAATAAAAATAAAAATAAAAATAAGTTTTTTTAGTGTTAGGAAAAATGTAGAAATGCAAATGAGCTTAAAAGTAAATATAAATGCTTAATTTGTTAATTTTTCAATTGTTCTACATTTAATTGGATGAAATTACAAGAATTCAAAGAAATTAAAAAAATTATTTAATTATTAGAATTTTCATTTAATTATGGGAGTGACTCATTAATGATTAAATGTGTCAAAATAAATTAGCAAAAAAAAAACATAAATAAACAAATTAATTTCTAATAATACATAAAGGCCAAAATTTTAAGAGAAAAGGAGGAGAAATGATATATTTAACTAATTAACAAAAAAAATCAGAAATTTAGATTAGTTGGTGGGTGATTTGGTTGATTAGTTGGACATCCCATGGATTGCCACCATGATGTTCTTAAAGTATGTGACAGATGACAAGAAGGGCCATGTCTACTAACACAAATCAAATCTATGTATATACTCACTTAATCTTCCTCCTCGTTTAATCAAGCTGGTTACATGTAGCATGTTGGTTTTACTACTCACTGAGCTGTGTTGAAATTTAGGGTTAATACTCTATTAATATTTCAGGTTCATCGGTGGTTGACAAAAGGAAAGACGTGTGATAGCCTAGTTCCCTTGGTGGTTCCCTTTCCTTTTTCTTGGTTTTTGTTAGAGGTTGGTCATTTTTGTATATGTGAATAATGGTCAACTATGTATTTTGAAACAAGACAATATGTAACATATCAATGACAATTCTCTGTAATGTTTGATTACTTTCGTAATTTATGAAATGAATCCTTAAATTATTATGATATCACTTCTTGTTATAATTAGAAAAACTTAACAATGATTGGGTGAACTTGACTTAGTGAATGGGTTGTTGGGTCACCATGCTGGTCAGGCCGCCCTTCGGCGTAGAGAAGAAGCCCCGACAACGTTGGTATCAAAGCATAGGTTCAAAAATTGAAGAACACTAACAAATGAAAGACCTAGCTAATATCAAAATAATTGCAAAAGTAAACAAAATCCCAAACTTAAAGGAAAAAGGAAAACTATCAATCATAAAACGTATTTTGAACATAATGTACAATATTACTAAGTGTTTAGAGTTGGGTCTATTTTATATGGATGAATAACCAATAATTCAATTCGAAATGTGGATAGAAATGTTGCCCAAGTAGGGTAGACCACCACCCAGGCAGGGTAAACCACCACTCAAGCTTAGGGAGCCGAAAACACCACCACTTCCAATTTAGCCTGAGCAGGACCCTATACAAAGGCTCGAGGCTATGATTAGAGCATCTACTGAGGCTACTTAGGCCTATACAGACTAGGTTCTATTCTCAGCACATATGTTGGAGGGTGAGGTTGCCAGATGGTGGCAATCTATGAAGAATATAGAGGGCCCGATCACATCTTGGGCTGCATTTAGAGAGCTTTTTCTTGAGGCTTACGTTCTTGAGGGTTAGCGGGAATGCAAGAAAACTAAATTTTTAAGCAGGCGCTAGGGAACCATGATAGTGAGAGAGTATACACATCGGTTCCTACAGTTGGAGGCTATGCACCTAGATTGATAGCTGAGCACACACAGAGAGAGAGAGAGAGAGAGAGAGAGAGAGAGAGAGAGAGAGAACTAGATTTTATCGACGAGGGTCAAGGGTCGCTGTTAGGCAGATGACTTTCACGTCCAGGGCCTAAACCATAAGGAGATCCAGAAGGAAGCCTTACAATATGAGATGGATGGACTAAGTGAGCATCTTGAAATTTCTATAGTAGCAGGTCGTACCCCTTAGTCACAATTGAGCATCGCTCTCGATTAGGCCATTACAAGGGAAGTTACGCTTGCAACTACTCCTGTTAAGTCACATCCACCGTTATAACAACAAAGTACATTTTTTAGGAGCTAAGGTAGAAGCTGTGGTTGAGGCTATGGACAAAGTCAAGGGTATCAGGGAGGACAGAGGCAACTCCTTACATGCTTTCAGTGTTGACAGGTTGGACACAAGAGGGCTAAGTGTTCGACTCTTGCAGTAGGTCCTAGTTCTTTTGCCCTAGCCATCACAGATAGAGTGCAAGCCATCACCAAGCTTGACCTTGATTCGATGATGGCTTTGGTAGAAGGTATCGTGTCACTCTGTGATTTATCTACCTACGTCCTCATTGATGCTAGTTTTACCTTGTTTTATTATTTTTGGATGTACTTTGGATAGATTAGGAGTTAAACCAGTTGGGGGTCCTACTTGGTTGATGTTGAGTATTGCTGCTAGGGAATGTATCTACCTCAACATGATATGTGAGAAGTGTATGCTTCGATTGTGGGACTTAAAGATTATCATAGACCTCCGAGTGTTGGAGTTTCTCGAGTTTGATGCCATACTCCGGATGGTTTGGATAGCTACGTACCACGTACATGTAGATTGCTTTGCTAAGAACATTGTGTTTCAGATTCTATGACAACCTATTATTGACTTTCAGGGTAGAGCTTTTGATAGGTAGAGTACTCATGGAAGATTGGTGACACATCATACGTTTGATACTCTAGCCGACTTAACCACCATAGATGAGGCACCTTTAAGGTTGAGTATTGATGAGATCCTTATTGCTAGAGATTTTCCTGACGTGTTCTTTGGGGATCTACCAAGCTTGCCTCCTAAGCGGGAGATAGACTTCATTATCGAGGTCATTCTAGAGACATAGCTTGTATCGATTCCTCTTTACCACATGGCGCCCAAGGAATTATAGGAGTTGAAGGTCCAACTGGAGGAGTTGTTGAGTAAGGTTTCATTTCCCCTAGTGTGTCACCTTGGGGTACTCTGATATTGTTTTTGAAGAAGAAGGATGGGAGCCTCCGTTTATGTATCGAGTACTGTCAGTTGAGCAAGGTGACGATCAAGAATAAGTACCTTCTTCCACATATCGACAACTTCTTTGATCAGCTTAGGGGTGCCAAGGTGTTTTTGAAGATAGATTTGAGATCTGGGTACCATAAGCTGAGAGTCAGGTAAGAAGATACACATAAGACTACATTTCGCACTTGATACAGGCATTACGAGTTCTTAGTCATGCCGTTCGGCACGAGAAATGCCCTAGCTATGTTTATGGATCTCATGTAGAGAGTGTTTCAGCTATATCTCAATGACTTTGTAATTATCTTTATCGATGATATCTTAATCTATTCGAGGTCTCATGAGGAGCACGCCGAGCACCTAAAGATCACACTACAGACCTTGAGGAAGCATTGGTTCTATGCTAAGTTCAGCAAGTGCGAGTTTTGGTTATTAGAGGTCCAATTTTTGGGTCACGTGATTAGAGTTGATGGTATTTCTATTGACCCCACTAAGGTCAAGGCAATTGTTAATTGGCTGAGACTTACCACGGTGACTAAGATTCGTAGCTTATTAGGTTTAGTAGGTTATTATCACCGTTTCATTTAAAACTTCTCGAGGATTGTAGCTCTGATGAAAAAGCTAACTAGGAAGAATATTCCATTTGTGTGGTTTGATGAATAAGATAATGCCTTTCTTGAGCTTAAATGGAGATTAACATCGACTCCAGTGCTACTGTTGCCAGAACCTAACTGAGAGTCGACTATATGCACTGATGCTGTAGTAACCCAAAACATTTTAATGCGTCCACATCGATAATTAATTTAAGAACTTTAATTAAATAGGAAAGTTTTAAAAGAAAATATGTTTTGAATGTCCATGTACGTATTAAATGAAAATAAAATCATATAAACTCATTTTTATGGCTTAGAAACTCAAAAATAATGAAAAATAGGAAAGAGGTTCGAAAGATTGTGGTTCGTCAGCGGAAATAGTGCAGGAAAACCACTTAGAATAGCGGGCTCATTCTGCCGACCGCAGTCCGTAAATGGCCGACCGCGGTCCACAATTGAGAAACAACTTACGAATAGTGGAGTCATTCTGCTGACCACGGTCCATAAATGGCCGACCGCGGTTCGCAGTCGAGGAAACTAAAAATTTCGAGAGAAATTAATCACCGACCGAGGTCTTTATTGCCGATTGCGGTCCGTATGCGATATATAAATAAAATGACCGACTTGAGCTCGTCATTTTCACTTCCAGTTCATTCTAGACGAGGGAGAAATAACCTTGAAAGCTAGGAGAAGTGCTCTGAAGTAAGGTGAACTAGAGATTGGAGATTTAAGGTAAGAATCTAAGTCCCTCTATTAAATTACTCTCTCACTTACTGTTTGCTTAAATCTAAAGATTCAAATGCTCCAGTTGTAAGGGTGAATGAAGGAATTATGTTATGAGAAAACCCTGTTAGCTAAAGTAAATTTGAATCCTTTCCTTATATAAAGTCCCAAAGCAATTGTGTATTGAGTTTTATTGTTGTTTTTATGGAATTTCAAATTTACCAGTGTCTAAAGAACTGAAATCGGGTAGCACATTTTCTATGAAAGGAAGTGAGGTGAACTGAAGTTTTGGTGGAGTAATTGTCAAGTGAGTGCATCTTAAAGACAATCTATTATGATAAGAAAGTTGAAGGGAATCCTAAAATACACAGGTGAGAGGGATATCCTTACTCTTTAGTATTATGCGGGAATCACACTTGAGACATGATGGTTACTAGTATAGGATTTATGTTATATGAATGTTGATATTGTTGGAATTGAATGGTTTGTTTGTAATTGTTGAAGTGCCGAATGATTTACCGTTATGCATGATTTCTATTAAGATTTACCGCTCATGTGATATTTCATTTATTTATTTCTGATATCATGTTGATTGAATGTTTGGGCTTGAATGCATGATTGCTTCACTAAATTAAGATTAATGGCTAAGTAAGAATCCCACACACCGGTACGACAGGTTGCATAGCGTCGTAAATATTAATGACCCTTAGTGTTGATGGCGAATTTCATTGTCTTGAGAATCATAAGGAATTAGTTGCATAGCGTTCCTTACCTTTGACTGTGATATCTTTGGAATAAGAAGGAATAGGTTGCACGACGTTCCTTTCCTTAGATTTTGCTCGACACTTGATTTGTCTTTGGGATTTGGTAACAGGCTGCATAACGTTACCTTAGTAATTGGCTGCATAGCGTTACTGTTCCTTAGACTGTGATTCACATGTACAGGCCGCAGGGCGTGCATGGGGATAAGTAATAGGTTGCAGAGCGTTACTTATCTTTGGATGTTGATGTTCTTGATTTCTTATTTCTGGGTAAATTGCATGCACTCATTTCCATCCTGGATCACAAAGGAATATTGGGAGTCTAACAAACTCTTTCAGTTTAGGTTACAACAAACAAATTAATGTGTGAAATGCCTAATGTGTGGAAGTATGTGTATGTTTTGAGTTTGATCTTGTATAATGCTAGAGATGTATAGGATCGACTCACTGGGCTTTCGAGCTCACCCTATCATTCTATTTTCAGGTTTTCACAGGTCTATTGTACAGTGACTACTTTCTAACAATGGAAACGTTCAAGGATGGGTTTAAAGTTTTGTTTTGAAACGTTATGTTCAAAATGTAATTTTGGAACAGAACATTTGTTCTTCTTTTGTATGACACCAGTAATGTAATTGAACTATACTCTCATGTCTTGATGTTGTATTCATCGATGAACTGTGTTTTTCATGTTTTGACAATATAAGACTTGTGGGAAATTTTGTTGAGCTTCATATTTTCTCGAATAGTATTTTGAATATTTTCACAGGAAAAGTTTAACTGAAAGTTGATCAATATAGGCTCACTATTTTGTAAATTTTTCATTTATATTATTTAATAGAGATAGCAAAAATAGGTAGCAAAGGTAACATTCCGATCGTCAGGAGATGGTAACCCGATGATCTCCATTCCGAGGAGTCTGGACCTGAGGCCGGGGTGTTACAAATATGGTATCATAGCTTAGTTAGTAGCTCGCTGGGTTAGAAATGCTTTTTAATGATTTTCACTGGAAAATGGTTTTTTTTATTGGAAATAGTTTTGGATGAAGTTTGGACTAATCGGGTGATGCCTTGGAGGCACAGTGAGTCTAAATTAAAAGACATTAAGGCATAGGTTAGAGACTGATAACGTGATTGAACACACACTTGTTTGGTCAGGACGCGAGTTCAGGAGGATGTTGTACCTCTAGTCTCTATGTAGGATGGGGTGCATAGGGATTTGGGGGTATAGAGGAATCCTGGATTCGAAGAATGACAGACCATGTTTGGTGAATGCTCGTGTCTCTGGTAAAGCAAGTACTTGCTATGTTTGGCTGGGATGGGGCAGTCAAGCATAGTGGGTCTTGTGAAGCCAAGGAATCCATTCAAGGAGGCATATGTTCTATTATGCCTGATCAACATAGTAGGATGTGGCAGCTGTGGAAGTCGAGACATTTGCACAATTGTAATGGGTGTAATGAGATTTCTAAGTGGAAGTCTGTGTGGAAAGGCGAGTGTGGGATGGGGCACACGGACCTGGAAGCATGGATGGAAGCTTGAGATTTCATTATGCTAGCGTGTATTGTGTGTTTGGTTGGTGTATGATTGGTTGCAATTATGTAGTAAAACTGTATTTTTAGTATATTACCCAAACTCCTGCAACCAAAAATAGATGAAATGTTGTCAACTTAGAAGTACAAACTTTTAGGCCGCAAAGACATATCGAGAACATAAAGACTATGCATCCAGAGTCACAATAGCACAAAATAAGGGAAAACACCCAGGTGGGGAAATTAACTGGCAAGTACTGCAAGTTCAGAATCCAAAGTTTGATTGCAATTCTTAGATGTTTTGCTACAATCAAATTGAACTATTGGATACTGAATTAGGTCTTGACTTGCAGACAATGCCAAGAGGATGACCAAAACGAGGAATGGCTCGAGGGGAGAGTAGTCAAGAGCCTGAGCATAGAGAAGGCACTCCAAGAATAACAGCTGCATCAGTGGGAGCAGTGATGACTCCGGAGGTGATTGCAGAGATTACTCAAAAGATGATAGCCGAGGTTACTCCCAGGATAGTGACAGAAATTACTCCTCGAGTAGTAGAATAAATAGTGAAAACCTTGCAGTCATCACAACCACCAGTGCCAGTACAACCACAAATGTTGCAGCAACCTGTACAACCACCGCTAGAACATCAGATTTTACCAGTACCTCAAACTCAACAAGAGTCCAAATCATCAGAGGCGATTACGACAAGTAAATCAGCTGGTTATGATAAGGAACAAAAAGAGTTACTAATTGAATTTCAAAAATTGAAACCCAATACATTTGAAGGAATGACTAATCCAATGACAGTTGATAGGTGGTTTACGGAGATGAACAAGCATTTAAATGCATTGGGAGTGACAAGACCGCGACAGGTCACTTTGGCAGTACATCAGTTAGAAGGACCAGCATATCACTGGTGGGAAATGATCATGAATGACCCTGCCATAAATGAAACAATGCTGACTTGGCAAGAGTTCAAGACCATGTTCTATGATGTTTATTTCTCAATAGCCAAGAAAAGAAAAATGCATGCTGAGTTCACAAGACTAGCATAGAAGATGATGTTGGTGACTGAGTATGAACGAAAATTCATAGAGTTAGTAAGATTTGCTCCTGATTTGGTAAAGGAGGAGCAAACAAAGACAGAGAGGTTCATTGAAGGATTGAAACTGAAAATCAGAAAGATAATAGCACCCTTAAAGTTGAGCAACTTTAGAGAAGCTGTGGAGAGGGCACAAATTATAGAAAGAGACCTCGAGGCAGAACAGGCATAGAAGAGTAAGAAGCGAACCTGATCTAGCCAAGCAGCAGGACCATCGTTAAGGAACCCTGGCGGTCAGGAGAGGAGAAGAGTACCTCAGAGCCAGAGACAGGTATGGGCATCTGAGAGATTGCAGGGAAGACAGGCCAGATCAGAAAGAAACATTAGCGAACAACAGGAGCAAGCTAGAAAGAAAGGGTTATGCTATGTTTGCAGTCAAGAAGGGCATTTTGCTAGAGATTGTCCCAATAAAGAAATGACCACAGGATCTCAATCGGTGTATCAGACTCGATCTCAAACAGAAAGATCACAGCGAAAGCCTCAGACACAACAACAGAGTCAAGTAAGCCTCTATACGGTGGTCAGTAGTACGGAACCAACCCAAGCGGTGGAAGGTACGTTCTTATTATTTGGGGTTATTGTGCGAGTATTATTTGACTCAGGTGCAACTAGGTCATTCATTTCAGAAGAGGTTGTAGATAGATTGAAGTTAGTCACAGACCCTTTGGTCACACCACTAGAAGTGTCTACTCCAGTAGGAAGCATGGCAAGTTTACAAGGACATTGTAGGTGTGAACTCACTTTTGGGGATAGAAGAATAGGAGTGGACCTTTGTGTACTTCGTTTTGGCGGATATGACGTGATATTGGGAATGGATTGGTTAACCCAATATCAAGCTAAGATTGATTTCCAAAGACGAAGAATTACAATCAAGCTACCATCCGGGGAAGTTGTGAAGATAGAAGGAGATATGAAGAAGCTGCCTAGAAGTCCAACATTAGCATTACTATATGTTGTACAAAAGAAGGTTGACTTCAGATAGTTGATAGAGGATGAAGTAGAGAAGCCACAAAGAATACAATAGATCCCAGTGGTGAGAGAATATGAGGATGTATTTCCGGATGAATTGCCTGGCCTTCCACCACACAGGCAAATAGAATTCAAGATTGAAGTATATCCGGGTACAAATCCCATTGCCATTCCACCTTATCGGATGGCACTAGTAGAACTGGTTGAGCTGAAAACTCAATTGGATGAACTGCTGGCGAAGGGTTTCATTAGACCAAGCGAATCGCCATGGGGAGCTCCAGTCCTGTTTGTAAGGAAGAAAGACGGATCCATGAGGTTATGTGTAGAGTACAGGAAATTAAATCAAGTTACAATAAAGAATAAGTACCCTCTACCAAGAATCGATGATCTCTTTGACCAGCTGAAGGGAGCCTCACGATTTTCAAAAATAGATTTGAGATCAGGGTACCATCAGTTAAGGATCCGTGAGTCAGACATACCAAAGACAGCTTTTAGAACTCGGTATGGACATTTCGAATACACAGTGGTGCCATTCGGACTGACAAATGCTCCAGCGGCATTTATGGATCTAATGAATAGGGTCTTTAGCCGATACCTGGATCAGTTTGTTGTTCTTTTTGTGGATGATATCCTCATTTATTCCAGATCAGATGCTGAACATGAAAGACACTTGCACATGGTACTGGAAACACTTGGACAGAATAAACTGTACGCCAAATTCAACAAATGTGAATTTTGGATGCAGAAAGTAAAATTTCTTGGTCATGTTGTCTCGGCAGAAGGTGTATCAGTGGATCCAGAGAAAGTTGAAGCGGTAGCTAACTGGAAACAACCAACAACAGTAACTGAGATCAGAAGCTTTCTTGGATTGGCTGGGTACTACCGTAGATTTATTAAGGATTTCTCGAAAATAGCTAGTCTACTGACAAAATTGACCAGGAAAGGAGAAAAGTTCATTTGGGATGATCAGTGTGAGGCATCATTCCAGGAATTGAAAAGGAGATTGACAACAACACCAGTTTTGATTACTCCTACACAAGGATTAAGATACACCCTCTATACCGATGCATCGTTGAATGGTTTGGGTGCAGTACTGATGCAAGAAGGAAAGCCTGTGGCATATGCTTCCCGATAGTTAAAGCCACATGAGCAGAATTATCCTACACACGATTTGGAGCTTGCAGCGATCGTGTTTGAATTGAAGATTTGGAGGCATTATCTTTATGGAGAGAATTTTGACCTATACTCAGATCATAAAAGCCTCAAATATATCTATACTCAGAAGGAACTCAATCTACGACAGAGAAGATGGTTAGAGTTCCTAAAAGACTATGACTTTCAGCTGCATTATCATCCTGGTAAGGTTAACATAGTAGCAGATGCACTAAGTAGAAAGTTTAGCTCGAAGGATGAAGAAAGGACACAAATGTATCAGTTTATCAGTACATATGACTTGAGTATAGCCACTGATGAAAAACAAGCATATCTATATGCAATAGCTAGCCAACCTAATATTATACACTAGATCAGAGAGAAGCAGAAGAATGATAAGTGGATGGCAAATTTGATTAACGGTATCAGGCAAGGTAAACATAAAGATTTCATAATTGATACGGATGGTGCATTGAGGCTAGGCGATAGGCTATGTGTATCGAGTACAGGACAGATCAAAGACACCATACTAGATGAAACACACTTAACCAAGTACACATTGCATCCGGGAGGTGATAAAATATATCAAAATTTGAGAAAGAATTATTGGTGGAAAGGTATGAAGAAAGACATCACAAAATATGTTTCTCGATGTGTTATGTGCCAACAAGTGAAGGCTGAGCACAGAAAGCCATCTGGCTTATTGCAACCACTTCCCATACCAGAATGGAAGTGGGATGATATTACCATGGATTTTGTGAGTGGTCTTCCAAGAAATCAGAAAGGTGAAGACACCGTTTGGGTGATAGTAGATAGATTGACAAAGGTAGCTCATTTCTTACCTATACGATCTACTGATCCAGTGAGTAAGTTGGGTGAACTATATGTTAGGAAAATAGTGAGACTGCATGGAATTCCAAAGACAATTGTATCAGACCGAGATGCCAGATTCACATCCCAATTTTGGCAAAGTTTACAAAAGGAATTGGGAAGCAGAATCACTATGAGCACGACATTTCACCCGCAAACGGATGGACAATCTGAAAGGGTCATACAAGTGTTAGAAGATCTGTTGAGAGCGTGTGCTCTAAATTTTAAGGGCAATTGGAGTAAATATTTACATTTACCAGAGTTCGCCTACAATAATAGCTATCAGGCGAGCATTGGAATGGCTCCATTTGAAGCTCTCTATGGTAGACCTTGCAGATCGCCATCCTGTTGGGCAGAATTAGAGGATCATGTGCTCACTGGACCTGATATGATTGAAGAAATGAACTTACATACCAAGAAGATCCAGAAGAGGTTAGTGACTGCACAAAGTAGACATAAAAGCTGAGCAGACAGAAGGAGAAAGCCCTTAGAGATCCAACCAGGAGACAGGGTGTTCCTGAAGATAAGTCCACAGAAGGGAATCAAAAGGTTTGGAGCCAAGGGTAAGTTGGCCCCTAGATTCATTGGTCCATTTGAGGTACGTAAACGGATTGGTGCATGTGCTCACGAATTGGATCTTTCGAATCGATTATCTGCAATCCACAATGTGTTCCATGTTTCGATGCTTCGAAAATACGAGCCAGATCCTTCACATATCATTCCATGGCAAGATATCGCAATTCAAGGTGATGCAACTTACAAAGATCCAGCTATTCGGATCCTGGATCGTAAGGTACAGAGCCTCAGAACTAAAGACATTCCTTTAGTCAAAGTTCTATGGAAGCATCACAATCTGGAGGAAACCACCTGGGAACTAGAGAGTGAGATGCAAAAGAAGTACCCATAACTATTCTCTAGGAATTCTCGATAGAACACATTGGGTAAGTATGTTCTATTTAAATTTCGAGGGCAAAATTTCTGTAAAGGGGGGTAGATTGTAATAACCCAAAACATTTTAACGCGTCCACATCGATAATTAATTTAAGAATTTTAATTAAATAGGAAAGTTTTAAAAGAAAATATGTTTTGAATGTCCATGTACGTATTAAATGAAAATAAAATCATATGAACTCATTTTTATGGCTTAGAAACTCAAAAATAATGAAAAATAGGAAAGAGGTTCGAAAGATTGTGGTTCGTCGGCGGAAATAGTGCAAAAACACCACTTAAGAATAGTGGGCTCATTCTGCCGACCACGGTTCGTAAATGGCCAACCGCGGTCCGCAGTTGAGAAACCACTTACGAATAGTGGATTCATTCTGCTGGCTGCGGTCCGTAAATGGCCAACTGCGGTCCGTATGCGATATATAAATAAAATGACCGACTTGAGCTCGTCATTTTCACTTCCAGTTCGTTCTAGACGAGGGAGAAATAACCTTGAAAGCTAGGAGAAGTGCTCTGAAGTAAGGTGAACAAGAGATTAAAGATTTAAGGTAAGAATCTAAGTCCCTCTATTAAATTACTCTCTCACTTACTATTTTCTTAAATGTAACACCCCGCCTCCCAAGTCCCATCTTCCACATTATCTGATGGTTTAATTCTCTTTGATAAAAAATCTTGGGATGCCCGGGAGATGGGCCCGTGCTACATTTTCTTCTTCTTAGACCCCAAACACAATAGGGTTCCTGTGTACCTTAGTCTATGAACAAAATGACATCATGGTAAATAAAATTCTTCATTTATTCATTCGACAAATTTCGAGGACAATAAACCATTACAACGAAAAATAAATTTAAAATTGGAAATACATGATTTCACTTAGGCCGATGTGCCCTACATTGAAATAAATAAAAACTTTCAGTGGGTAAATCTCCTCGCAAGCTG
>JAJIYU010011112.1:0-15534 GCA_030144865.1 Tinospora cordifolia
ACACACACACACACACACACACACACATATATATACATATTCATTTGCTTAATAATAATAAGTTTTTTAATTTTTTTAAAAAGAATATAACTATAACAATTAATTTGACATGTATAATATATTGTAGCTATGAAGGTATTTTATTATTAAAGTATTAGGGGCATGACCACTTACTTTGATCTAGTAAGAGGTTGAACAGGTTAACATGGATATAAAATTCTTAATTTTTTTTTCTTTTTTTTTTGTGAAGCATTTTAAGTGTTAGATGATTAAGTATGAAAGTGATAAAAATAAGTATTAAGACTATTTTCAACTAGCTTATTTTAGTATTAGTTTGAAGCATTTGTGTGACACCCATAATCTTTTCTTTTCCTTTTAAAATAAATAAGTAAATAATGTAATAAATATTAGTTAGAAAAATTGATATAATAATTTTTTTCAAATAAAAATTTAGGGATAATTTTGAAGAAATTTTATTTCCAAACAATCTTGTAAAAGATGAAGATCTATTTTTTCCTTCTTTTTTTTTGTTTTTCAAATATCAATCTTCGGGATACCATTTTATGTCGACACACACTATGAATTTCATATGACTGTTAATTCTATTTGGAGAAAGGGCACTAGCAAAATAAAAGTATGTTGATTTAAAAGATTTAAGTATTCAAACCACAAAATCAAACACAAACTAATTAAATCAATTTAGGCCCCATTGGCCAAATGTCAACTATATAGTTCAACTATTCATAAGAAAAATGATTAATAAGGAATTGTGCTTAGAGGGATTGATATCAATGTTCATAGATGGTGCAGAATCCATTTATCAAAATCAAAATGAGGTCGATTAAGCATACTCTCATCAATAGTCTTCTATCCCTAAAAAAGAAGTTGGGTAAGCTTAAAGCGCCTAGTGGATCCATCTTAATTTTTAAATCATTATGGAATAGACATAAGTAGACAAATAAGCACACACTATCAAACATTCGGCGCTTCAACAACCCGATTGTTTAAGTCGAGGTTTCTCTCATGGATAGGGAGACTATCCCTAGGTGGCCCTTCTATCATCAAGCGCATTGCATATTTCATACGTATGTCTCATATCATATATAAAAATTCAGGAGTCATTCAATCTTACATCAAGTCATCATATAAAAGTTACCTTATAACCCGTGTTTAGTGATTCCCTCAGGCAACCCAATCTGTTAGCCAAAATCATCATCTGTAGGTTCACCGGGGATGCCCAAGTGGGTCATCGTCCTTGAATGTGTATTCGTATCATTATTTAATGTTTTTCTTATAATATCACAATGTATACCATATTTACATCATATAATTCTCATAATACTCAATCAATTAGATTAACACTTATACATTTCATTCATGGTTTTATATCTTCATGTGAGATTATTTCAACATAACAAGCAATAGACATGTGCATTAAATAATTGACAATCAAGCATTGATTCATTTAATAGACAATCATCTACTCATAGACACATATCACCATAAACATTTCAGTATTGAAAGAAAATCAATTTATCTGAACATGCTCATTTAATAAAAATTTAAAAATAGCATATCATCTCCACTTCAATAGTTGACTCCCTTATATCTTTATGTTGTTATCCCAACTTGTCTCGAGTCTTCAACCTTTAAAGATTGAAACCACTAGTCTTAGGAATTTAAGCATTCTCTAACGTTTTAAAGATATGATTTAATAACTCTTTGTCCACTATAACCCATAGTGTATCAAGAATGGCATATTAGAAGAGTCCAAGTGTTGGTTTTCTTATATGTATCGCAGTAGAGAAAAGGGATATTGTAGTAACCCGAAGCATAAATAAGAAATGAGGGGAAAACCACATTACTGTGGTAATCATGAACAATACTCATGAATACTACCCATGTAATCTGAACAACATCGCGGTAACCAATGACTTTATAGGAAATGTATACATTATCGCGGTAACCAGATAACTATAACCAAAATACATTTTATTATGAAAAGTAACTATGAATAGTACCTATGAACAATACCACGAGAATCATGAATAGTACTGTGGTAACTAGTGGCTTTACAAGAAATGAATACATTAATGTGGTAGACTACCACAGTAACTAGTGAGCTATGACCAGAGTAAATTTTACTGTCATGGTAGAGGATTGCGATAATCAGTGCAAAAACCCAGAACATAAGGAAAACGAAGGCATTATCGCATTAACTATGGATAGTATCGCGGTAGCCATGAGCAGTACCACAGTAACCATGAACAGTATTGCGGTAATTAGCACGAAAAAATGTATTTTCACATTTTTCTCTCATCTATTCTTCTCCTATGACCTTGGCATCCGAGTATCTTAAATTTACTATCAAAGGATGAGAGTTATGCATTAGAATCAGATAGAAATGTTATACCTTCGCAACTTGCTTGAAATAACTCGTTGATGAGTTATGTCTTGACAATGACTTCTTGGATCCTTTTGGAATGGTTCAAGGATCTGTTTTAATGGTGAAAACAGACCAAAGTCTTAAAGATCATCAATAGAGGAATCTACTCACAAAAGATGAGAAAAAGAGCAATTGATACTCCAGAAGTTGATTTTTACTTTGTGGAATGGTTGAATTGGGATTTAAGGCTTAAAATCCCAGTTGCTGAGTAGTTTTCTATGCTGCTCTTTCTTTACTCTTGTGTCAATCTGTGAGGATGGCTAGGAAGAAGAAAATAATGTGAGAGAGGGTAGAAAGCAACTATTTGGGGTTTATGTATTATTAAGGTTAGGGTTTTTGCGCATTACCGTGATGGTGGAATGTATTACTGCAGTAACTGTACCATGAATAGTACTATGGTAAAATAGTACTACGGTAACCATGAATAGTATCGCAGTAACCAGAATGTTGTGCAGTGAAATTTTTATGTGATTTGTTCCAGTTTACCTATCCTTTTGTACGTTTGTTTGTACATGTTTTACATTATTAATTTCATGGTTTTCTCAAGGTTAATTTTATTTAAATTAAATTAAATTATTTTATTTAATCTAATTATCAAGTAAAATTCTGGGGCGTTACAACCTACCTCCCCTTGAAATAAGTTTCATGATCGAAATTTGTACTTTTGTTTTGATGCTATCTAGTCATGTATTTATGTTGAAGATGTTTGAGTATTTACTTTTTTTATCTTGCTTTCCAACTCCCATGTCGCATCTTCTACTCCATGATGCCTCCAAAGAAACTTGACCAATGATATGTCTTTCATTCTCAGGCTTTGTGCCTTGCGATCTAGGATTCTGACCATTGCTTCTTCATTTGTGGCATCATCTTGAATGCCAATCTCCTCCTAGTGATTATTTGAGAGGGATCTAGTTTATATTTTCTCAGCATCGACACATGAAACACATTGTAAACTGAGGACCCTCTGTTTGATAGGTCTAACTCGTAGGCGCATTCGCTAATCCTTCTAAGCATCTTGAATGAACCAATGAATCTTGGTGATAGTTTTCCTTTATGCCTAAACTGCCTAATTCCCTTCTGAGGACTAATATTTAGAAACACTTTATCACCCGTTTGAAATTCCAAAGGTCTTCTCTTCATATCTGCAGAACTCTTTTGCGTACATTATCTCATGGCTAATCTCTCTTGTGTTTGTTTGACTTGATTATTCATTTCCTCTACTAGATCTGACCCTGTAAGCTTATGATCTCAAAAAGGGCCCAACAGGTTGGTGATCTGTAGGGTTTTCTATGAAGAGCTTCATGAGAAGCCATCTTTATACTTGCCTGCCAAATATAGATATTTTCTCCAATTGCCCTTGAAATCAAGAACGCAAGCTCTCAACATATCTTTCAATATTTGTATGAACCTCTCAGATTGCCATTTGTCTGAGGATGGAAGGATGCTCATTGTAAGTCTACTTCCTACCTCATTCTACATGCTTTACCAAAATTGAGATGTGAATTTGAAGTCCCTATCTGATACTATGGATTTTGGTACTCCATGAAATTGCACAATCTCCTTAACATATAGTTATCCTAGTTTGTTAACTGTGTCTATGGATCTAATGGGTAGGAAATGTGCAACTTTTGTCAACCTGTCAACAATGCCCTGAACAATATCTTCCCCTTTCATATTCTGGGGTAGACAACTGATGAAGTCCATACTAATTTTGGCCCACGTCCATTTGGGCATTAGTAGTGATTGTAGTAGTCCAGATGGTTTTTTATGCTCTGCCTTGAGTTGCTAGCATGTCAAGCATTTGGAGGCATAGCTAGAAATATCTTTCTTCATGCCCTTCTACCAGTATACCTTCTTGAGGTTCCGGTACATCTTGTCTCCTTCTAGGCATATGGTATACTTTGTTTTGCATGCTTTATCGAGAATTTTTTGTTCGATAGTTTCATTTTGAGGGCTCTAGCCTTACCAATCTGAAAGTTAAAATTTACATCATCTTATGTCTTTATCTTAATCTCCCTTAGTTTTTCGTCAGAGTCTTGGGCCTCTATGATCTGTTTGTCTAAGTTAGTGTTACATACTAGGGTGCATAAGAATGCTTGTTCTTTATTCATTTGTATCCCCACGTTAAACTCATGTATCAGTTGGTACATTTCTACTCTATCTATCTCTTGTTGGTAGTTCTTTCGACTTAATGCATTAGCGACCATGTTTTCTTTGCCAAGGTGATAGTGCAATTGAAAATCATAATCCTTCAAGAATTTCATCCATCTTCTCTATCTCAAATTTAATTCTTTCTGGGTATATATGTACTTCAAAGACTTGTGATCTGAGAACAAGTCAAATCTTTCATCATACAAATAGAGGTGCCAAATCTTTAGGGCAAATACCACTGTAGCCAACTCTAAGTCATGTATGAGGTAATTCTTTTCATGCACCTTTAATTGTCTAGAAGCGTAAGCTACAACCTTCCCTTCTTGCATCAACACTGCCCCCAACCCATTCTTTGAGGCATCCGTGTAAAGGACATAACTAATGCTACATGTGAGAGTAGAGTAAGGAATATTGAAGTGATTGTCAACCTTTTCTTAAGCTCTTGGAAGGAGTGCTCACACTTATCATCCCAAATGAACTTAATACCTTTCCTAGTCAACTTAGTCATGGGCTTTGCAAGCTCAGAGAAGTCTTGTATGAACCGTCTGTAGTACCCTGCTAAGCCAAGAAAGTTGCGAATTTCAATCACCATTCTAGGTTGCTTCTAGTTCATAATGGACTCAATTTTAATTGGGTCAACTGATAAGCCTTATGTTGACACTACACCTCCTAAAAACTTGACCTCATCTAGAATTTGCACTTGCTAAATTTGTATACAATGAGTTTTCTTTCAACGTTTGAAGCACAATCTCAAATGATTTGAATGATCCTCTTTCGTCTTCGAGTAGATTAGAATATCATCCACAAACACAATAACAAATTTGTCCAAATAGGATTTGAATACTCTATTGATCATATCCATAAAGGCAGCCAGGGCATTGGTTAACCCAATTAGCATGATGGTGAACTCAAAATGGCTATAACGAGTCTTAAAGCCAGTCTTTGGGATGTCTATCTCCCTAATTCTCAACTTGTGTTATCCTGACCTGAGATCAATCTTTGAAAAGTAGGTGGCTCCTTTAAGTTGATCAAATAGATCATCTATTCTTGGTAGTGGGGGTCTATTCTTAAATGTTGCTTGATTTAGACTTCTGTAATTCACACACAGTCTCATAGAGCCATCCTTCTTTTTAACAAATAGAACAGTGCTCCCTAAGATGAATCGCTAGTATGAATGAATCCCTTTCCCTTAATTGATCTAATTGTGTTTTCAATTTGATTAGTTTTGTTGGTGCCATTCGATAAGGGGAAATAGCTTTAGGGGTTGTTCCGGGGTATAATTTGATTTTAAATTCCGCGTCTTGATGTGGTGGCAATCTAGGTAGATCATCAGGGAAAACCTATTTGTACTCCCGCACAATTGAAATATCTTCTATAATGCCTTGTGGTGTCTGAGTCTCTTCATCCATCAATAGTTGGTAATATGTCTTCTACACTAAGGCTTCGAGAAGTGCAACCATAGGATTTATGGGAACCTTGTCTAAGTTATCATAGACTTTTACTATATCACTAGAAGGCATTTTTAGTGTAACTCTTCTCTTTAAGCAATCAATCTAGTCTTCATACTGAGATAACCAATTCATCCCCAAGATAATATCGTAGCCTTGAAATTGTAGTTCCACTAATTCTATCAAAAGTGCACCATCGCTAAACCTGAGATCACACTGACACTTCTCTCTCGAAAACACATTGGCCCCTATGGGAGTGAGTACATTTATTCCCTCTACTCGTGAAGTTGTCAATCGTTGTAATCTTCTAACTAGGTTATCAGATATAAATGATGTAGAAGCACTTGAATCAAATAAGGCATGTTATACAACATTAAATACAGTGAAGGTACCTTCAATTATAGCTAGTTGTGGAGGTGCTAGTTCTTCTGCCATGGTATTCATCCTAGTTTGTTTGGCAGACCCTCAAATTTAGGCAGTCGCAACTTTTGAAGTTCTAGGACTTGTTCCACTTGTGTTTTTGCCTCTACTGAACATGGTGCTAGTGTTGGTGTCGGTACCGAATTTTGGACCTGAGGCAAGTTCCTCATAACCTGGTCCAAAACATGCTTGACAAACTCTACTATGGCTTCTGTAGTCATAGTAATAACAGTAGTGGGTGCAACCGGTGCCTGGGGTGAGAGTGGTTGTGACTTCTTCCTTTGTTGTCCCTATACCGTAGAAGACTCCTCTTGAGATGCTCCGTTAACAACAATATGGTTATCTTTTCCATTAATGAATGTGCTATTAGGTCTCAATCTCATAACAATTAAAATTTAAATTTATTAACTCAAAATTCCAATACTTAATAAAAAAAACTTTTCTCATCATGAAATTCAAATAGTGATAATCTTATCATACATATTTAAAGTTTTTATCAATAAAATATATAATTATCTATTCCAATCAAAGTTCTTTGACATTTATTCCCTAGTTAATTCCCCCTCAACTTGACGGACTCTATCAAACATAGCTTGTAAACTGGTGAAATGCTTTGGCATAATTATTTGATGAATTTTTAGCCTTAGTCTTATGTAAAATGTATATGCATGAGCTCTATGGGTATAACAAACGCTGTCGGCAACATATTATCGTTGAGTGATCTTTGTATTCTCCATGTCAACTCTTCCACAACCTTGAAATTCTCATGATATTTGCACTACGTGTATATCCTCGTTCCTCAATTGCAACATCTTATTATTGAGGATGGTAATGACTTCACAGTTGTAGGTCCAATGTTGATATTTCTTGCCATCCATCTGTATATCATTAAAATAGTATCCATTTCATTCCTTTTATCCTAACGTATAATGTAAGGTGACTCTAGATTCAATTTTCTAAGATATTGCACCTATGTAACCCTAAAATTTCCATTTTTCTAGGTTTAGAGTTGGATTAAAATTTTTGATCCATACCAATTGCATTGGACCATCATTGGGTCAATGATCCTTGGTTGTTTTTGGGTGAGGATTTGTAGGGTAAACATGTAAATACTAAATAGTAATCAACAAGACTAAACATTTAAATAAACAACAAACTATAACATAATGGAATTTCTTATTCTTCAACTTATGCCTTCCTAATTCAAGTGCCCCATCCCACTCTAGCATAGTGACATAGGCTTCCACAAAAGAATGCCATTACACGCAAACAAGGCGCAAATATCCTATCAACTAAGTTTTTCCTAGTATACACTACATCCAACTACCCCATCCCAGTGAGCATAGGTATACTGGTTTCCTTGGAGTTGATAGTTGTTAGTTGCATAGTAGGTTAACATTAGTATTGGTGATTTATTGCATTTTATAGGAAATAAAGGAAAAATTAGACAAAGTTGTGCATAATTAATAACATGAGCATTTAGATTAGTGAGTTGCATGTTTCATTGCATTTTAGCTTTGTTTTTATGATTTATAGCTTTTCTATGAGAAAATGATGTATGGGAAGGATTTTTGGAGTGGTGCAGGTTTAGGATGAAGCCAAGAGAGAATTGCATTGTGTAGAGGCAAAGAAAATTGAAAATAAAAAAAGTAAAAAATTACCGCGATAGGATAACTGACGACCAAGGTAGCCGAAGGAAGACAAATAAAAAAAACAACACATTGGTTATTGCGGTCGGTGGTCGAATGACTGTGGTAACCAGAATGTGATCCGAATGAAGAACAGGCTAAGCACAGTCAACAAAATGGTGGAAATTCGAGTTTTTATTGAAGGATGATGCTGACTGCGGTAACACGATTAATTACCGGGTTTCTCATATTTTTAGGGTTTTTTTTAGTGTGGCCCTATAAATAGAAAAGGGGATTAGAGTCTAAACATACCTAATTCAAAAAATCTCGGCTGTGACGACTCAAGAAGAGAAAAACAAGAGGTTCAAGAAAGGATTAAAGATTTAGATCAAGTTTGAGTATGTTTAACATTATTCATTTCTTTTTGATGTTTTCATTTAATTCAATGTCAAGCTAGTTAGTTTTAAATGTCTAGGATGTAAATCTCCAATGTATGAACTTGAGATTTCTTATTGAAGTGATTGATTTAAATGCATTATTCTATATTGTGTATGCTTAATGCTTGATGTTTACTGGCCATAAACATGATGAGTTCAAATTATTAAACTAACTTGAAAGAGAGGTTTAATGATAGGTTATCATAGTATATATCTAGATTAGTTGATTGACTCGAGGGTTGTTAACTGTTTACGGGGTTGCACGAGATTGCCAAGTACTTAGTGTTAAGTTGTTGATTAAGCATCTCGGAAGAGGGCATTATGAGACAATACTAATAGAAATTGAGGCACCTCGGGAGAGGGTTTCAATTACAGGTGTTATAATTCATAGTGTAGGGATTTCATGATCTGAAATAAGAATCACAGGACATACAATAGAGTTTACTATCCTAGACAACCTTTCCACATAGTTTTTGAAAACAGAATTTTACTACTTTTGATAGTTTAGGTTCTTATTTAGAAATTAGCAGTTCAACCTTCATCAAAGTCTTGATAAAATGAAAACTAATATTAAATTGAGATTTGAGATACTTAAGTAAATTCTGTTCCTTGAGGATGATATCCGGATTCACCGGTTATTACTAGTGCGAACCTGTATACTTGTAGGGTTGGCAACAACAGTCATTCACCAAACATGGCCTGCTAGGCCCTGAGTCTAAGCATCTTCGCATACCCTTAAAATCCTACGCACCCCATCCTGCATAGAGTCCACGAGTATGGATTTTTCCTTATCTCAGTTCCTGACCAAACAAGTCTTCACACATTCTCATTTCTACCACATGCCCTAAAAGTTTTTATTTTGGTTTTTCTTTTGTTGGATCCAATGTCTCTAAGTCACATCACTATTTTAAGACATATTTTATGTTTCTGGATTGACTCCCTATGCTCTGATACCACCTTGTGAGACCCAAATTTTTTCTTTTCCTTTTAAAATAAATAAGTAAATAATGTAATAAATATTAGTTAAAAAATTAATATAATTAAATTTTTTTCAAATAAAAATTTAGGGATAATTTTAAAGAAATTTTATTTTCAAACATACTTGTAAAAGTTGAAGATATATTTTTTCCTTTTTCCTTTTTTTTAACCAAATGTCCATCTTCTGGGTATCACTTTATATCCACATACACTATGAATTTCATGACTGTTAATTCTATTTCGAGGAAGAGCACTAGCAAAATCCAAGTATGTTGATTTAAAAGATTCAAATATTCAAATCACAAAATTAATTAAAGTTGTCTAGGCCCATTGGCCAAACATAAAACAATTAAGTTAGTTTAGGTCCCATTGGCCAAACATCAACCATATAGTTTAAGTATTCATAAGAGAAACAATTAATAAGGAATGGTGCTCAGAGGAAGTGATATCAATGTTCATTGATGGTGCAGAATCCATTCATTAAAATCAAAATGAGGTCAATCGAGCATACACTTGTCGATAGTCTTCTATCCCTGAAAAAGAAGTTGGGTGAGCTCAAAGAGCCCAGTGGATCCATCCTAATTTTTAAATCATTATTGAACAGATACAAATAGACAAACAAGCAGGCACTTTCAAACATTAGGTATTTCAATAACTTGATCATTTAAGTTGAGGTTTCTCTCTTGGGTAGGGAGATTATCCCTAGGTGGACCTTTTATCATCAAGCACATTGCGCATCTCATACGTATATCTCATATCATATATAAAAAATTCAGGAGTCATTTGATCTTACATCAAGTAATCATATAAAGGTTACCTTGTAACTAGTCTCGAGAGGGTTCTCTTAGGCAACCAAATCTGTTAGCCATAACCATCTTCTCTAGGTTCACCAGGGATGCCCAAGTGGGTCATTGTCCCCGAATGGATATTCTTATCCTTATTTAATGTTTTTCTCATAATATCACAATGTATACCATATTCACATCATATAATTCTCATGATGCTCCATCAATTAGATTAACACTTATACATATGCATTCATGGTTTCATATCTTCATGTGAGATTATTTCAACATAACAAGCAATAGGCATGTACATTAAATAATTGACAACCAAGCACTGATTCATTTAATAGATGATCATCTGCACACAAACACATATCACTAAGAGCATTTCATTATTGAAAGAAAATCTGTAACACCCCAACCCCCTAGAAACAAGTTCATGCTCAACCACAAGGCGGGTTGGGTCCAATGTTACAATTGTAAGTATACAACTTACATCACTTTTTATTATCTAAAATCTTGTTATCTCTCAATGAGCACATAACCCAAATAATTTAATGCTAATTTAATAAGACTATTACAAGAGAGATAAAAGAAAAACTTCAATCTTTATTTATTGAACAAAATAAAGGGATACATGCTTGAAATTCAAATAATAAAAAGCGGATTATATAATTCAAAAATAAAAGTAAAATTCAGCGGAAGTCTTTATTTAAAATTTGGGACATATGCCCTTACAATATGAACTTTTTAAAAGTAGGCTTTCAAAATTCATAGTCTTCATGTAATTCAATTTCTTGAAAAATAGAAGGAATGAGTGAGTACATAGCACATTGGATCATTCATTAAACAACTAAGTTACTGATTCAAATCAAAAGTACATCCAATTTCAATCATTTACAAGCATTAAGTGTTTCAAACAATATCTTGTTGGTGTTGTATATTTGACCAAAAGGGGTTTTTAATTCCTTGATGTTCTTCATTAAAATACTCCTATTCTGAGATGGAATGACAATTCATCTTTTCACATTTTATTGAAAATAAGGATCACATGTCCCCATTCCACGTATTTTAAAATACATCTACACTTAGTGATGTTACTCATATACACAAAATATATGTAAAGAACACCCATGGCATTATTTAGATTACTATGATGGTATGTGGTTCTTATCTCCACTTTCTCATATTTAAATTCAAATAAATATGAAACAAGATTATAATAATTAATATCAAAATTTAAATAATCAAGAGAACATGAGAAACATAAATAATATGCTAGAAAACTCGAAAATAAGCCTAGACATGATTTCTAAGCATGTTATACTATCGTGCAGGAATTAAAAATACAAAGACATGCTAGCTGAAATTAAAACATGATCAAACATGCTTCAAACTGAAATTAAAGCATGCTAAAATTTATAAAATAACATGAAAAAATCGAAAACATGAATGCACTAAAGGCTTGAAGTAGTAAAATAGGAGTTCTAGAAATCCCCTCTACCTTAACCTGAGTTTCTTTGTAAAATTCGATAGAAGTTCCCCTTATCTACCACATTCTGAACTTGAACAACTTCTAATCACCAACAAAACTACTTTAACAACTCTCTAAAATATTGAAATAAGAACTTCTCACACAAGAACGAAAAGAAGTGAGAAGGGGTGCCAAGAAGAGGGCAAGAACAAGCAAAGAGGGAAGTGTAAACCCTTTGCTTTGGGATGAGATGAATGTGCGCAAGAGGGGGTTTATATAGATGTTCATGAGCACAAGGGGGCATCTAGGGCAGCTCACCATGTTTGGCCATGTTTCCAAACTCATAAGGGGATGGTTTGCATAAAGAGGGCAAGTGTGTTCATGGTTGGCAAGTAGGACCACTATGGCTTTCTAACTCAAAAGATATGAGTACAATCTTGTTTCCTAACTATGTGTGAACACAATAGAGGTTTAAATCATATTCTAATTCAAATGGGATGTCCCATATGTGTTTATGACAACTTTCTTTTTTGGTTTTCTTGCTTGCTCATCACACAAACACACAAAGAATACTTTCCCATTCTCTTATTTCTTATACATCAAGCATGAGTGTACAATATCAGATTTGAGAGGACACCATATAATAGTCAAAGATGCTCATCTTGGTGTCAAGAAACTATCTAAATAGGGTTGTTCACATGCTTGCACACACACACACATGCATATGGTTGGGCCGATTTTGGCTTAAGTGGCTGTGGATATACACAATCAAGTGGGGGTGTATATGGAATCATGTCTCATGGTTTATAGACCATATAAAACGTCTACTAATATGGGTGTATTGAATCATTTGCATGGAATATGGAATCATTTTACAAGGATTCAAATAATGGACACGTCCCATGGAGCTTTGGGTAGGGTAGGGTAGGGTAGGGTGCACGTGATCATGGTGTTCCACCCATGTAACTTGCACATGTTAAGGTTGCTCATGACTTCATGGGTTCACAAAAATCAAATAAAAATTAATATCTCTTTATTTGCATGAAATTATGATTTATATCCCATAGTTTTGGAATCACATGAACCTAATGCACATTATAACGTATGGTTTGGCCTTAGGTAGTTTTCCTTAAAAAATTTTTCTTATTTAAGACCCACTGAGGTCACTATGCAAATGAAAATCCAAATCTTGGCCAATTGTTCTGATTTTTGGATATGTCATTCATTTTGTTAGTTTATGTCATTCCATTTCGTTTCAGGTCATTTCCATCCCCCGAAGTACCCTAAAGGACAATTCTTTCTAATTTGAACCCCCTAAAGGGCATTTGGCAAATAAAAACCTTAACCCCGACCAATTATTCTAATTTTTGGATATGTTGCCCCCTTAGTTGGTTCATGTCACCTTACTTCATTTCAAATTGTTTTGGATCCCTAAGGATTATTAAATGAGAGTTTTGGAACCTACTAGATTTAGCCCTAAGATGAGCCCGATTTCATTATGCACCCAAATTTCACTAAATAAATGATAAGTTTCATTTAATTGAGTACAAAGATTTTAAGGTAGTATAACCTACCCTCCTTAGAAAAATTTCATCCTTGAAAGTTTTACATAACTAAGGATTTCTAGTGAATAGGTGTGGATACTTGGTCTTCATCTCGCTTTCGAGTTCCTTGGTAACTTCTTCCACCCCATGATGTTTCTACAGTACCTTCACTAAAGGGATATCTTTCGTTTACAAACTCTGCACTTTATGGCCAAGGATTCTAACTGATGTTTCCTTGTAAGTAGGATCACCTTGAATATTCACTTCCTCCCAGTGGATGATGTGAGAAGGGTCCGGCTCGTTCTTTCTCCCATTTTCTTTAATGTCTAGAACACAAGAGCTCAACATAGCATCTAGTGTATGGGTAACTCTCTTAGGCTTACTGACTTGATTTGTGGATCTAGTTGAAAAAAATTAGCCACTTCAACGAGATGATCTACAATTACCCATGTAGTGTTTTCTCCCTAAGTCTTAGGGTATCTTCAACATCTAACCTAAGGTCAGTATGCTTATCTTATTCAATTTTCTTTGTTAGGCTTGTGAGCTATTCGTCTCGCATTTGTTCACCCTTAATCTGATTGGAAAAGATCTGGTGGGCAAGACATGTTGTAAAAATAGGCTCGTTTTTCATTTAGGGTTATACCTAGCCTAAAGTTCTCAATCTGTTTGAAGGTGAAAGTTTCTTCGTCATACCCCACCTCCATCTCAGTGGACTCGACTACACGGTAGGCCTTGGGTTATTACTAACACTTTCTATTTCCAGACTTTCTATTTTGAACCTTCAAAATGTAACAACAAGGATTCTTAAAGGAATAAATTTCATTAATTGGAAAAGTTCAGATATAAAATCTCATTCAAGCCAAAATTCGTAAATGCTAACATATAACAATTTTAAGTAAAGGGTTCTACATCGCTAATTAAATTGAAAACAAGTTATAGTAGGGTTTCTAGGGTAGGTCTTGATCTTCTCGAGCTTCAACAGCAAACATTCTAGCCTGATTCTGCCCACGACCTTGATTCTACCCATGGTTGGCATTTTGTTGTTGCTGTCTGCCTTGAGAACGATTATTCTGACCTCATTTAATAATAATTTAAAAATAGAATATCACCTCCACCTCAGTGGTTGACTTTCTTAAATCCTTGTGTTGTTATCTCATTTTGTCTCAATTCTTCAACCTTTAAAGACTGAAACCATTAGTCTGAGGAATTTAAGCATTCTCTAACAATTTAAAAATATGATTTAATAACTCTTTATCCACTATAACCCATAGTGTATCAAGAGTGGCATATTATAAGAGTTAAAGTGTTGATTTTCTTATGTGTAACTCAGTAGAGAAGAGGGATATTGTAGTAACCCAAAGCATAAATAAGAAACAAGGGGAAAAACACATTACTATGGTAATCATGAACAATAACCATGAATAGTACCCATGTAATCATGAACAACATTGCATTAACCAATGACTTTATAGGAAATGGATACATTACCGCAGTAACTAAAGAGCTATAACCAAAATACATTTCATTATAAATAGTAACTATGAACAATGCCGCAAGAATCATAAATAGTACTATGGTAACCAGTGGCTTTACAAGAAATGGATACATTACCGTGGTAGACTACCACGGTAACCAATAAACTATGACCAAAATACATTTCACTACCATGGTAGAGGACTGCAGTAATCATTGTGAAAACCCAGAACTTGAGGAAAATGAAGGCATTATCAAGGTAACTATGAACAGTATCGTGGTAGCATGAACAGTACTGCGGTAGCCATGAACAATATAACGGTAATTAGCACGAAAAATGTACTGTCACATTATTCTCTCATTCCTTCTTATCCTATAACCTTGGCATCCTAAAATCTTAAATTTAATGTCAAAGGATGAGAGTTATGCATTAGAATCAGATAGAAATGTTATACCTTCGTAACTTGCTTTAAATAACTCGTTGATGAGTTATGTTTGGATAACGACTTCTTGGATCCTTTTGGAACAGTTCAAGGATTTATGTTAATGGTGGAAACAAACTAAAGTATTAGACATCATTGATAGAGGAATTTACTCACAAAAGATGGGAAAAAGAACAAGACTGATACTCTAGAAGTTGATTTTTACCTTGTAAAATGGTTAGACAGGGATCTAAGGCTTGAAATCTCAACTCTTGAGTAGTTTCCTGTGCTGCTCTCTCTTTGCTCTTATGTCAATTCGTAAAGGCGA